>CAIGRT010148839.1:0-18715 GCA_903798405.1 Fraxinus platypoda | reverse complement strand
TTTTGTTAATATATATTGCATGTTTGATTGAAAAATAAATTAGAACATTTTCCAGATTATATAACGATTTTTTTATCCGAAATGAAAGTTGGCACCTAGTTCTAGTTCTAGTGGTGTATTTAGTTCTTCTAGTTCTAGTCCATACGATTTTTTGAATATTATTTAATTAAATATTAATAAACAACATCGCTATCACGGACGTTGACCGTTGATCGTAAGCGTTCAATGTTCGTCGTCCGTCCTAGCTGAACTCGAGCCTTGGATTAGCCCCTGAATCCATCCACAAAGAAAAACCACACCAGAAGCTTAATCAAAGAAGAGTTTAATAAAAAAAAATCTGCTAAAAAAAAAATCAAACAACCGCCTAGTAAAACATAACAGCTATTATGTGATAGCTAAGAAGTCTTCATCGAAAATGGAGGTCTTGGCGGCGAAGATGGAGGTCTTTACAAAGAGATTTGTATTATCAATCATGCTACATGTACATAATCATTCACACAATCTTTTACACCCCCTCACATGGAGGGGGGTCCCACAGACAATAAAATATTCACGCATACTATTCATGTGAGAGAGGTGTACGTACACCTGGTGTACAAGCAGCATTATTCTTGTATTATTTATATTTTCGAATAAGTTAACAGTATTTTTAGAATAAAAAATAATGAATAGTAAAACTGAAAATTAAGGAAAATGGCCCTTATGTCGTATAATTTCCTCTTTATACTTCGTCAATGTTTGGCCCTCATTTTATCAATTTTTCAACTACACATTTATCAATTTTTATTAATATCTACTAAAAATTTGATTTTTAGCTAAACCCAACAAGGGCTTCTTAATATAACTCATCGATATTTTCTAGATTGAAAATCAATTTTAAATCAAGTGGTTTAAGAACATGTTGCGCAACATAAGGTTGAAGCTACCCGACCTGTTAATTAAAATCAGACCATAACATATTCAACACGATTCAAGGCAATTCATGAGTTCACTTGACATAACAAGTTTGATATTTTATAAAAAAATAAGTTAAATTAGAAACAGTAATTCACAGAGTTAGATATGAAAAAACGATAAAGTTAACGCGAGCAACCAACTTCTACCACAAAAATAAAATTAAAGCCCCATGTTTGCAATGAGCCCTTGCATTAAGTTAAGCCAGATTGTCTCCTTATTCATGTAACCATTCAAGTTAGAGCTCAAGTCCCGATCACCATAATAAACAGGTCTCTATTGTTATTAGCTCAAAGGAAAACGAGATTTTAATATGTTGGTATTTCTAGGTATGAAAATATTTTATATTTCTAGGTATAAAAATAGAATATTATTCAATGAAACATAATTAAATATCATTATCACATGATTAATTTTTGGGTCAAATTTCCTAGTCATTCTCACCACACTGATTGAGATTTTAATGTTTTACCTTTTACACACCGATTATGCCTGTGAATCTGAATCCTAATTTAAAACCAACGAGGGAAAAAGCAAATCAAAAGCGGTCCCTCTTTTTTGTGCGCCGGGTGCGAAAGATACGCAATCCGTCTTGGTGGCAAATAATTCTCGCACGTGGCAAGGTCTATTTAGAGTTAAACTATGAAGCAGCGCAATGCACCCTCCGCGTACGTTAGCAAGAGCTGACAATAAATTTGAATTATTTGAACAGCGATGTATATAAAGGAAATTTTCACTGTTCGTCCACAATGTATTGTTTCAGTATTAATTTAGTCCTCAATAGTTACAAAGGAGAAAGTTAGTCCTAAGTAACGAAAAAAATATATATCATCGTTTAATTGTCACTTAAATCTCATGAAATTCAAATGTGTCCAACTTAGATAAAAAAAAAGAACTTCACATAATTAGACATTTGTGGAACAACTAACGAATTAGAACACGTTTGGCAAGTAATTATAATTTAGCCTATGTTTGGTCTCCATTTTTTTCTTCAAACGCTCTTTTTTTTTCAAAACTCGCTTTCATCCACATTTTCCTAAATAAAATAATTTTCCAAGTAAATCGAAAAAAATTACTTATTTTAATCACACGTTCTCGAAAAAATCACTATTATAAAACATGTATTCCTCCAAAAATGACTCAAACAAAGTCTAATAACTACTATTCTCATATTTCATAAGATTTACAATTTATAATCACTTAATTTTAATTTAATCAATTATCAAACACGCACTTAATAATAATCTGAACAATTCCTATCAATAGAGACTTATTATGCTAATATATTAAAAGGTTGGGGGGACTGACTGACTTCTTTTAAAAGGTTGAAGCTCAATAGTGCAATTTCTCCTGTATATAATAAAAGAACATGAAGAAAGAAACAAAAAAAGTCACCTAATTTCCACTGCATTTTTCCTCAGCTTTTCATGTCCTCAAATGTTTCTTTCTTGGGAATTTGCGAAGTTTTCATCAATTTTCCACTCAAAAATGACAAACTTTCGATTAATTTCGCAATAAAGTTCGTAACTTTTTTTCAAAAAATAAGTTTCTTGTGTGTCATCTTTTAGGATTTCCCAACATTTCCCCCTCTTAATCTTCCCATAAGATTTCTGAAATCGCAAAACAAAATTTTTACTAAAATGTGGGAAGAACTTGAGTATTTGTGTCGAGATTTAGCCTTGTATTGAACTAAACATTTTTTACTTCCTGTTTTACGTATTCTTTTGGTGTGTGGATTCGAAAAATAAGAAAATGCCGGGGCACAGATCGACGGGGGAGAAAAACGATGGCGAGAAGCAGTTGCGAAGAGACCCTTATGAGGTTTTGGGTGTTAACAGGAATTCTACGGATCAGGAAATGAAGAGTGCCTATCGGAAAATGGCTCTAAAGTATGTTAATTTTGTTATCTGTTTCCTCATTTTATAGTGGAGATGAGATTATCTTTTTTTACTTTTTGTTTATTTTCTTGAATTATTGGTTCATTTAGACTTAATTTAGCTAATATTGCTGTGACATTGCTTTTATTAATTTTGGCATTAGTTGGATAGATATATGTGTTTCATTGGGATAACTGATTTAAGCTTGCTTCAGTTAACGTGTTTTTACGTCTTTCTGTTTCGCATATCCCTTTGATAACTGATTACTTTGCTTTTAAATCGGAGAAAAGAGAAGGAAGAGAAAACTCCAGTGTAGAGTGCTTTCTTGCTGTTGTGGGACTTTGTTCTTATTACTTGCTGTCTTTGCATTTGATTTCTCAAAATTTATTTGGCCTCTAGACGAGTGTGAATACCTCTTAGTTTCTTGCTAAACATGGGGATTCACTTTCAGAGATGGTATTGTTTAGTGTTGTGATAGTGGAAAAATAGGATGGAAACTTAAAGAAAATGTGAGGGGAAGCAACTTTTTTCCTGTCTGATTATGAGAGAACTAAAGGATTGACGGTGCATGTAGAACATGAAGATGTCTCGAGATTTGACTGCATTTTCCGTATCACATCCTTAGTTTAACTTTGGAAGAGAACTGATGTTCTGCATTTGATACAGTCGGAGTGAGAAACAACTTTGTCTCAGATTTTTTTACTCTTCAGTTTCTTTCATCTAACTAGTTTTCAATTTTGTTTTTAGTAACTTATTACAGGTTTATGCTGATTATTTTTACCAAAAAGGACAAAATTCACTCACCTTTGTATAATTTGCAGTTGATTGACACTTTGTTCCTTAGGTAGTTTTAGAAGTTTAGTACACTCGTACTTAGCTGTTTGAGCACGAAGCCATCTGTGACTGCTGAATTTGTGGAAAGAAACTTACTGGAGTAGTTTTAAAATATTAGAATCATGTGCCTGAGGAAAGATCTATTGTACTGCCGACCTATGTATGACAGTATTGTTGCTAGTTGAAGGTTAGGGGCAAAATGTAACGATCTGATGCATTTGAGTAATCCCTTGGCCCCTCTGGCTAAATATCTAGTTTTAGAGGGTTGAAATTTTTGATGTTACACAGGTATCCACAGGATTCCAGACTATGTATGTATGCTATTTATCTTAATTTAGGCCATTTTAAGGGCATCTATTTGCTCAAGCCTCAAGGGAACAGGTTAGAAGATGTTAGTTTCTGCAGAACATTCTTGTTCTGCCAATGTGCTTGCAGAAATCATTTGTTCTTAAACATTCAAGAATGGTGTGAAATACACCTCATTTGCATCTTGCCATGGTTGTATTGTTTAGATCTGTGATTGTGGAAAAAAAAGAGACTATTTGAATATTGATAATTGGACACATCTTAGCTTTAGGAAGTATAGTTCTGAAAGTAACTTCAGTTTTCCGGAAATGACATTTGAAGTTGATTGCTTGGACAAAATGAACATTGTGAATAAATACATGATAGGAAGAATCTCATTCCAGAAGTTGCCAAGTTGGTGTTCGATTTCTTCGCCTTGCTTCTGTTCTCTTTACCTTGTCCTTTGTCTTCTAATGGTCCATTTCACTTTGAAAACTCTCAGTTTTTACTTTTATATCCTATTATATAAGACTATATGCAGTATATTGTAAGGGATCTATTGCCAATAATAAAAATAACATCACCTCAATTAGTAGGTGCTTCTGGATGGTGTTTTGTTCTCTCTCTCTCTCTCTCTGTGTGTGTGTGTGTGTGTGTGTGTGTGTGTGTGTGCCCTTATGTGTCAAAAGCCATGTTTTATGAGGCAGATGAAATTGTTGGTTGTTATTTATGCTTATTTTACAAAAATGTAGGTACCATCCGGACAAGAATGCAAATGATCCGAAAGCAGCAGATATATTCAAGGAGGTCACATTCTCTTATAATATTTTGTCTGATCCAGATAAAAGGCGTCAATATGACACAGCTGGTTTCGAGGTGAATATTTCTGTGCTCAGCCTGGCGTTTCCAACTACCATTTACTTCAGTTAATTGAACCAATTTTGAATTATTTAGTTCAAAAATTGAAAACAATTGCATTGGACAGGCTGTTGAATCAGAAAGCCAGGAACTGGAACTAGATCTTTCAAATCTTGGAGCTGTCAATACTATGTTTGCTGCACTTTTTAGGTCTGTTGGTATAATATCTGTTATCTGTTTCTTCTTCTTTTCTTTTCCTGCATACACTCATGGATGCGTTCTCATAAAATTATTTTGCTCCTATTTCATAAACTAATTGTACTATTGCATCTTGCAAGTAGTAAACTGGGTGTTCCCATCAAAACTACGGTATCAGCCACTGTGTTGGAGGAAGCATTGAATGGTGAGGTGAACATTCGTCTACTTCCACTTGGGCAACCTTTGTGTAGGAAGGTATGGTTTTGTTCTATGCTTCAGTATACAGTATTCTAACACGTTAAGTATGATTTGTTCCGAGAAATTCATTTTCTTCTTTTAACAGGTTGAAAAGCAATGTGCTCATTTTTATTCTGTTACCATAACAGAAAAGGAAGCGCAGGCGGGATTTGTTTGCCGGGTTTATTCACCAGAGAGGAGCAAGCTTAAGGTTTGTAGACAGTCTGCCCTTTGCATTCGAGCATAAGATATGCAATTGACTCGTGTTCTCTTTACTCGGAGTGCAGGAAGGGGACAGAGACACATCTGAGTTGTTCCTAGTCCCTAATGTAGCTCTTTGTTTATGGTGTCAAAGTTGAGTATTAATTGCAAATAATTAAGTACAACCTTCCAACATAAATCTACTTCATAGGCAGCAGAGTAAAATCCAACAATGGCTATATTAAATTATGTCCTTGATGCTGTCGGGGCTGAGAAAACTTTGAATAAGGTCATACGATTTTAGCAATGTGACTGATATTTGATTTATTCTCTACATTTTTGTTCTATTTACAATCATTTAGCTTAGGTTGCTTGCAACATGTTTATAAAGCTTTTGTTTAATCTATCTCTGTACTGGGTGATATTTGACTGAATTTTCAAATGCCTATTTAGAATCTAATTTTTCAACTCAATTATTCGATATATCACACAGTTAATGTCACCACCTTGCAGTGGTAAAAAAAAAAAATTAAAGATTTTATCCCCACTAGTTCATTACTAAGTTTCGTTCACGGAAGAAAATTATAATATGAGACAGTATCTAGACCTCATATTTTTCGAGTTATCTAAAGAAAAGATGCATGCTTGTGCCTTTTGATTTTGAATGGCTGATTTGTGTCCCTGTTTGGCTGATTTTCCAAGTTCGTTATTTTCCTCCTGCTTTCTTATAGGTACAATATAATTTTCTTTTTCTTCAATCTTGGTGATTAGTGGTTTTATTTCATTTGAAAATACATCTTATTAGTTTTACTCTGTCCCTTTATTTTGCAGCTATTGTATTTTGATCAAGAAGAAAATGGTGGATTAAGCCTTCTTCTGCAGGTTGAAACACTAATTTATCATTTTCTTTGTAAACATTATCAATTTAACAGAGCATGCGCCATAATGATGGATATTTTTCATATTCTGTATTATTTTGATATTTAATGCTTGTTGTCCCATGGTTATAGCTCCTTTATATCATATATTGCCTTTTCCTGTGTAGGAGGATAGTGCAAAAACGGGAAAGGTTACATCCGCTGGGATGTATTTTCTTGGATTCCCTGTATATCGAATGGACCAAACACAGAATTCAGTGAGTAAATAATTTGTTCAACCACTTCTCCCTTCTTAAGTCTGTAGTCATCCTTTCATGTCATTCAGTATTTGTTGTTTCGTTGAGCCCGATTCAGGTGTTAGCAGCAAAGGATCCAGATGCAGCTTTCTTCAAGAAGCTGGATGGATTCCAGCCATGTGAAATAAACGAACTAAAGTCTGGCACCCATTATTTTGCTGTTTATGGTACCTCTTTTTCCTTGTAAGTTGTCTGCATATATCGCTGAATCTTACAAATACAAATCTAAATGCTCCTGTTTGTGTAGGTGATAATTTTTTCAAGAGCGCAAGCTACACCATAGAAGCTCTTTGTGCTGCACCTTTCATGGAAGAAAAAGAGAACCTTAGAACTGTGGAAGCCCAAATCTTGTCAAAAAGGGTGGAACTCTCTAAGTTTGAAACCGAATATAAGGAGGTATGTTCTCGTCCATAAATTATATTGTACATGAAAAGTTTGCATTTTACTTATTTTCTGCAATGTGTTGACAGGTTCTAGCACAATTTACTGAAATGACGAGCAGATACACACGAGAAATGCAAGCTGTAAGTCAGTCCGTTGCAAAAGTTGCAAGTACTTAAAATTGGTGCGTCGTTATTCTTAGCCCAATATGAAACCTATGGTTCTTGTTGAAATTGCAGATTGACGAGCTTCTTAAACAGAGAAATGAAATACAAGCTTCCTACACAACTACTCCACAAATAAAGCGAAGTGGCAGTAGTCGAAACAAGAACAAGGGTACATTCAAGGAAAGTGACGAGGGGCAAGGAAGTAACAAGAAACCTTCTAGGGACCGGTCGAGGAAGAAAAGATGGTACAATCTTCACTTGAACGTGGACAAAAGGAAGCCTTGCTGAATGAGGTGGTAATTTTCTATATCTACTATTTTCAATGAATATCTTTCTTTCGCTCGTTTGCACCCGAGTTTCTCCTGTAATCAGCCCACCGGTGCTGAGTCGAACTTTCAAAACGCGTGACCTCGTAGCCACACATTCAAAATCATGCAAGAAATTTTGGGAATCCTTGCTGACACCAGGTTTTATTCTTCAAATTGCGAATTTTCAAGGTGGCCGGCGTCTCTTGGAATTGTGATACCTGTAAAGATTACAACTTAAAAAGTATTGAAATCCATTGCTTGTAATCTATTCCTTTTAAGATCTTCATTGTCGTACTTGTAAATTGCTTAATTTATTTATTTAGTTCTTTTCATCAACTTGAGTTTTTAACTTGCAATAGCTGGAAAAATGTGGGAGGTGAGTTGGAGTAATGCTTGCTAATATGGTTAAACTTTGTGCACAGGATTGTGTCATGTTCTTGCCATTGCGAGTTGTACGTTGAACACAAGAACGACATATTTGATAGGGAGGATTAGTATCGCTCAATAGTATTAAGAAAACTTTAAAATCCTGTTCATCGTATTAAGTGTCCATGCAAATTACAAACTCAAAATAAAAGTGTGGGGCGAGACACTCATCATTAGTATTTTGAATTATTGAAGGATTTCACATTTTGTTATAAAGAATTCAGTAGAGTTCATATTTCGTTAGGTTGAACATATAGGTTCACTGGCAATTCATGTACATTTAATTGAATACATAAAAGTATAATGAGCACGTTATGTATAATTCGTTAAGAAGTTTTACTAGAGATTCTCTAGACTTTATGAATGTAGAAGCTACTTGCAAATTCCTATGAAGTTTTATTCTAGAATAGCCAAAAACATTGTTGAATTTCAAATTTCAATTAACCCTCCTATATTTTGGGTAAACATTGAAACATCTTGCCAAGAAATGGGCACCTAAACTTCCTAACACCAAATTTTGATTTTACCAAAAAAAAAAATAAAAAAAAATTGTAGAAAGCCTAGTAAATAGCTTCATCGCCAATTCTATTTATATTACGGAGGTGAATTTGTTCCCGAGCCTTGTACAAAATGCTCGGCAGTATGGGAGCTGGCCATGGCCGCAGCTAATGCTTGGTGTTGGCATTGGATTGTAATCCGTTCGGAGCATCACATCTCCTCCTCACCTCTCCCTCATTTCCTGTCTTAACATTAAAAATAGTCACCTTCTCCATTACACGAGAAAATGCATCAAAAAATGCCGTCTGATTTGCTGCATATAGATCCACAAATGGCTTTGTTCTAGGATCAGAAGCCATAGCCTGATCCGAAGCCAGTAATCCCAAGCCCCTACGCAAATTCACATAGTACATGTTATCAAATTTTCCTGGGGTTATTGCATCATTAAAGGCTGCTATTGTTGAATCCTTCGTATAATTTCCGCATAGTTTTTGTAACCTTTCTGCATATTGAGGATTCATTGATGGATCAATATGTGAAGTTTTGCTGAAACTGAATATTCTATTGCTGAATTCCGAGCAATGTGAAAATCCAATGGTGTGTGCACCGGATAATGCCACCATTTCTTGAATGTTAAGCCCTTTTCCTGCGAAAATGTCGATTATTTGTGTCATCGACATGTTCGCTTGTGCAATGTGGCCTTCTACATCGGTGGATTTCGATTCCCGGCTGTCTTTTCGCCCTAGTCGAATCGGATAAAACGGGCCGCCGACCATCGTTACTAAATCCCGCGCGGCTTCCGCTAGAATGTCGGAACACGAGACGATGCCTGGACACTGGAGTTCAAGGGCAGTTTTGGCACGTATAACGAGGTCGAATGCATCGCCCGGCAGGGACCGATTGATGTCGTTGTCTCGCTCGGTCGCGTTGACATTGTTGGACGAGAGAAGGATGGATGCGTCGCAGCCGCTCACGACGCAGTCGTGGAAGAAGACGCGGAGGACGCCAGCGGCCGTGGTGGGGGAAGCAAGTTGTTTATCCGTAACAACTTGTCGAATGATCTTTGGAAAGTCGGGGCATGTTTTTTGGTAGTAGTCTAGGCTGAGTTTAGATTCAGCTAACAACGGGAGAAGAAGAAGAGGAAGAAGAAGGGGCAATGCCATTATTTGCATGCAGGTGGAGGACGACGGCGGAGGGTCCTGGTGGTGGTGGAGAAAGAAAGCTGCGAAGAAAGCTAGGAAAAAAGGTGTTCTTTGGTGGTTTTGTGGAAATAAATTTGCGAGTGAAAAATGGAAAGGTGTGTAGAGGAGAGGAATTCGAGGGGGGATGCAATCAACTTGACCTTTGGTGTATGACAAAATTGGTATCCGAATTTTTCTCCTTTTTCTCAACTCTAGTTTCTAGCCAATAATAATAATAAAAGGACAGGCAAGAAAAATATAACATTTCGATAATTATAGGGTACCGCTATTTCCATTCACAATTTTTATATATATATTCACTTTCAAAAATAATATATTCTATTTTTAATCCTATTAAATTTACTTAAATAGATGTATATAAAATTAAATAAAAATATATCAATCTAAATTCATCTACTAAATAATCCATATTTATTCCATATAGCATATGGGGATGCCTTCGAAAATAATTACATTTTAGACATGCTGGATTGGTTTTTACTCTAGTTTTTTCACTTTATAATTGCTTGAATTGAAAGATTACAAGCTTTAACCTGCATGGTACTGACAATTAATTGTATATGAATTGATTTGATGAAAATTGACTTTTCACATTCATAAGATGATAAAACGTAGTCTGATAAGGCCAATTACGTCTTTGTCTACCAAAAATAAAATTAATAAACCAGTAAAAATGACAAACAATTCCTCACTCGCATGAATTATTTGCAGCAAGGCTATATAAGAAGAAAGAGTTAAAAAAGTAATGTGGAATGAGGTTCTGGCGCACAATTGCAAATTCAATTGACTGTAAATAACATGGGAGGAGATCACGAGACTTTGTTGGCTCATTATGTAGTTTGGTTGAACGGATGGAGGTAGAACGATATTTTTTTAAGTTTTCTTTGCATGCTCATTCTCATTTTGAAGCCAAAAATATAGTATTCTCTTCATTGAGACTTGAGAGTTGAACAACTTATTTTGGCATTCATGGTGTTGCAAAAAACGTCCATACCTTTCAATTTTTTGGCATTTTCACCATTAATTACACATTTGATTGCGCAAACCATCATTTCTATCTAATTTATCAATAAAAAATTGTGAAATGACGAATATACTCTGATATTTTTGTTTCGGACTCGTTTGCGCTTTTTAATAAAAAATTCTTTAATAATTTGTTTCGGACTCGTTTGCATTTTTTTATTTTTTTAATAAATTTAATTAGGACTCGTTTGTACTTTTAAAAAAAAATGGGACTATGATTGCAATTAATTCTTTAGTTTTTTATTTAAATGGGAGTGTATATTCGTCATTTTACAGTTTTTTATAGAGAAATTGGATGAAAATGGATAGAGATGATGGTTTGCGCAATCAAATGTGTAATTAATGGTGAAAATGCAAAAAAAAAATGAAAGGTATGGACGTTTTTCGCAATAACAGTGAAAGATAGAGACATTATGTACTAATTACCCTTTTAATAATTTATTTATGACTTATTTGCGGCTTTTAAAAAAAATTGGAACTGTGGTTGCAATTAGTTTTTTTTTTCTTTTTGTTTTATTTAAAGATATGTGAATATATTTTTAATTGAGAAATAGTTGAAAATGACCTTTTGCGCAATGAAATGTGAAAATAAGGGTAAAAATGCTAAAAATAAAAGGTAGTAACGTTTTCCACAATAACAATGATAGGTGAAGACATTATGTGCTAATTACCCTATGAATTTTCTTCAAAAATTAAATGAATTATGAAATGAAGCACTAAACTTGTCCGTTTGATCACACTAGTGAAAGCCGCCAATTCATTGAGCCATGGACATAGGGGGTAGCAATCTTGGGTCAGTGACTGCAGGTATTACCTACCTTGGTCATCATTTACTACAAGAGTAATGCTTAATAGTAACCATCAACAGACTATTCTAACTATTAGTCGAGTTTGTAGAGTGAATCCTGAACTTGTGAGGTATGGATCATACTGAAAAATCAATTAATTAGCAAATATCACATTTAATAACCGTTTTCGTCCTAAAAGTCTGTTCGAATGGCTTTAATCAACTTATTTGTCCATTTTATTTTAAAAAGATAAACAATAAATGTAAAAGTTTGACAACATATTTTTTCATTGTCGCAAAGTATGCAAACATAAAAAAAAAAAAAATTCAATGGAGAACATAGGCTAAATATTGGTTTTAATTTCCGAAGAACTCAATGAGATTGTATTGTGCTTCTAAAATTATATTTATTTTCTGCATCACAAAGAGCTTGCATACAATTTTGGTTTTCTGTCCCTATTTTTTGTAGTGATAAATTGCATAATTTAGATGCTGAAGTGTAGTTGGAATTCTACCGTCTTAAAGAACAAGATATAGAAATTAGAAATGGCTGCCCAAAAGAAGATGCAATTCACCAAGGTCAACGAGTTGCACCCATTAGATACCGAGCTATATTTGACTGTAAAGGTTATCAATGCAGACGGTTGTCCTGAGTGTTGGGAAAAATACTAATTTGTCATGTAAGTCGACATATGTAATTAATTGTGTATAAAGATTATTTTAAAGTTAAGTCCAAAATTAAAATAATCTAATAAAGAATTAAGTAATTGAGCTTTGTGCATCTAAATGAAGTGTGTGTCGAATTATATGCGTATAGATCATATCCATTAGGGTTGTATTTGACGATGGACCGAATACATGTAGAAACTATATATAGAGTTATAGTCCTTAATTCATATGCAATTTTCTTATTATTTGTGTCACATCAACACAATAATTAAAAGAAAGTATATTGGATAGGAGAAATGCAAAACCCCCCATAAAGAACAAGAAACCAAGATTAAAGGATTGCAATTAAAACTTCAAAATTCAATATTCAAGATACAAATCAATGGAGGAAGGTATATCCCGCATCAATTAATTTTCTTATTGAATTAACATAGAGATCTTGACAATTCATGAGGTTTTATAAAGTTTAAGTTTTATAAAAATTCAATAAGTGGTATCATAATCAATCCATGTTAAACCATTGAGATTAAATGAAGATTTTTAGGGTTGAAATTCAAACTTTAGTTTATAAAATTTGGGATGTGAATTTCAAATCCTTGATTTCAAAAATATGATTTTTTTGGCATTTGTTCAGCATTACAGTAGCACTGTAGCGCTGGGCACTACAATGTGAAGCCTCGGCAACCACCGTAGGCGCACGCGGTACCTTTTATCAGCACCCTAACCGGACATTGCGTCCCTGTCCAAGTTTCGAATTTCTTTTCATTGTTAAAACAAAATAAAAATAAAAATAAAAGAATAAGTTATTAACAATTCAAATTCAAATTTTGTTACTAAAATTTATTTCGGTTATCTAATATTCTGAATTTACTAGTTGAAACAACAAGTTGCTAAAGTAAGATCTCTTATCTAAGCTAATTTATTTGGAACATAAAGATAGTTGTGTGTTTATAATTCATGCGGATATTCATCGACCCAAAGGAAGGTAAATGTTTGGTTGAGTTACATGCATACCCGTGATAAAAAATATGTGACAATTATAAAGTTTTTTTTTTATGTGAGTAATAAATCGGTCCAATGATAGGTTTATTGTTTGACATAATTTATTGTTAATATTCAATTACTACATTAAGAGTACCACTTACAAATTAGTATTTCTGTCAAAAGACTAAATATCAATGTTATGATCGGTCTCTTGTGATGGAGTTTACCTGTTTACCATTATTTGAATTAATTAAATATTTAATACGGATTCTAATGTGAACATATTTCTTTGATTTTGTTTTCTATTCAGTTAACTCTTCTACTTCTACAATATCTGCAATCATCAACTCTATTCCTGTGCTAAATAGAACTAACTTTAAGGAGCGAAAAGAGAATGTTCATATCGTTCTTGGTTGCATGGATTTAGACCATGCGTTAAGGACTGAACAATCTGCTGCACTTACAGATAAAAGTTCTACTGATGAGAAACGAGACTTTGATAAGTGGAATCATTCAAGTTACACGAATCTTATGATCATGAAGCATGGTATTCCAAAATCATTCAAGGTCACTGTGTTCGATAAGGTAACTACTGCCAATGAATTTTTTGATAAAATTGAAAAACGCTTTGCAAAAAGCGAAGCTGAAATTAGTACGCTTCTGGCAAACTTAATTTCACTAAAGTATAAAAGTAAAGGAAATATACGGAAGTACATCATGGAGATGTCTCATATTGCTTCAAAACTGAAGGCACTAAAGCTTGAGCTATTGATGATTTGCTCGTGTATTTGGTTTTGATTTCTCTTCTTGCATAATACAATAAATTCAAAGTCAGTTATAACTGTCAAAGGAGAAGTTGACTCTAAATGAGCTCATTTCATACTGTATATAAGAAGAAGAAAGGCTGAAGCAAGACATGTTGAAAGTGCCTAGACATATTTGGTGGATTGATTCCGGTGCCACTACTCATATGTGTCTGGGTTGTCTGAACAGCCGAAAGTCAAATAATGCTGAAAGATTCATCTATGTAAGCAACGACAAATGAGTTGAAGTAGAGGCTATTGGAACTTTTAGATTATTATTAAAATTTGATTTTTATTTGGATTTATTTTTATAGGGTAGTCTTTTAGACGGAATTTAGTTTTTATTTCTGCTTTGGACAAATTCAGTTATTCTTGTTCATTTGAAAATAATATATTTAGTCATTTCGTTTATTCAAATTTTGTGGGCACTAATTCTTTATCTAGATATGATAATCTATACTTGCTTAATTCGGTTGTCTCTTATAATGAAACATTGTATGTGAATTCACGAGATATTAAACATCAATTAACCAATGAGAATTCTGCTTTATTATGGTACAAGCGTTTAGGTCACATTTTTCGAAAGAGAATCGAAAAGTTTGTGTCAGAAGGAATTCTTGATCCCCTTAATTTTTCAGACTTAAGTGTCTGTGTAAATTGTATTAAGAGGAAACGAACAAACATAAGGAGATTAGATGCCAATAGGATTTCGGACATCGTAGAACTAATTCATACGGATATCTNATAGGATTTCGGACATCGTAGAACTAATTCATACGGATATCTGTGGGTCATTCCCTTCGGTTTCTTAGAAGGGTCAACAGTCATTTATTACGTTCATATACGTTTATTCTTGCTATGGCTAACTGTATCTCATTCATGAGAAATTCAAATCACTGGACTTGTTCAAGGCTTATAAGGCTGAAGTTGGAAATCAACTCGACAAAAGAATAAAACACGTTAGATCTGATCGTGGTGATGAATACTATGACAGATATGACCGATCAGGAGAACAACATCTAGAGCTTTTTGCTAAATTCTTAGAGGAACGTGGAATCATCCCACAATACAACGTGTCAGATTCACCTAGCATGAATGGTGTTACTGAAAGACTAAACAAAATACTTAAGGACATGGTAAGGAGTATGATTAGTCATTCCACATTGCCAGAATCTCTATAGGGAGAAGCATTAAAAATTGCAACTTATATTCTCAATAGAGTTCCAAGTAAAACAGCTATCAAAACCCCTTGTGAACTTTGGATAGGCAAAAAGCCTAATTTATAGTACTTATACATTTGAGGTTGTCCAACTGTAGACTATCAGAAAAAAAAAAACTAGATTTCAGAACTGTCATTTGCTATCTTATTGGATACTTTAAGAGGTCAAGGTATTAAAAATTTTATGATCCCACTACTAAATTAATTTTCAGAACGGGAAATGTTCGGTTCTTTGAAAATGTAGAGTTTGCAGTGGAGATAAGGTTGGAGATTTTGTCCTTGAGGAGGAATACCGAATACATAAATATCCCTCATATTGAAATTGACAATGATCAAGACCAGAGATAAATTCTTGCTCCAAATCTTGTTCAAGAAGCAATTTCGAATCAAGAAAATATTCCAGAACCTCCTGTAAACAATCAAGAGATTGTTTTAGAAGAACAAACTCAACAACCTCAAGAATAATTGTCATAAAAGAGATCCACTAAAGAAAGGAAAAATGTAATTCCGAGTGATTTTATAATATTTCTCCAAGAACATGATGATAGCATTGGATTGATGGAAAAAGATCATATCAACTTTCATCAAGCAATGCAAAAAAATAATTTTTAAAAGTGGATTGATGCCATGAATGAAAAAATAAAGCCCATGAGAAACAATGACGTTTGGAAATTTGTCCCATTGCCCGAAGGTACGAAACTCTTGGTTGCAAATGAATATTTAAAATCAAGAGAGATTTGAAATGTTATGTGGAAAGATATAACGCTCATCTTGTTGAAAATGACTTTAATCAAAAGAAAGACATCAATTACAAAGAGACTTTCTCAATAATTTTAATGAAAGACTCTTTCAGGATTATAATGGACACATTTTGATCTTGAGTTATATCAGATGGATGTAAAGACGTCATTTCTCATTGGTGACATTAATGAGACGATATATATGGTACAACCAAAATTTTTTTTGTCAGGAGATCCAAAGAAAATGGTTGCAAATTAAAGAAATTCATCTATGGGCTTAAACAGGCTTCCCGTCAATGGTATTACAAGTATCATCAAATAATTGTCTCGTTTGGTTTTGAGATGAATGTGTATACCACATGTTCAGTGGGTGTAAGTATATTTTATCGTATTGTATGTCGATGATGTACTACTTGCCTTCAATGATATAGGCTATTGCATGAAATCAAGAGATTTCTATGAAATAATTTTGAGATGAAAAATCTTGGTGATACCTCTTTTGTATTAGGGATTCAGATACATCGGGACCGCTATCGAGGTATTCTTGGATTATTACAAAAGAGTTATATCGACACGGTACTTAAAAGATTTGGGATACATGATTGCAAACCAGTTGATACCTCTGTTGCTAAGGGAGACAAGTTTAGTTTCAATCAATGCCCTAAAAATGACCTTAAAGTAAAGTAAAGGAGATGCGAAAAAATCCTTATACTTCAACAGTTGAGAGTTTAATGTATGCTCAAATATGCACAAGTCCGAATATAGCATTCATTGTTGAAATGCTAGACAAATATATAAGTAATTTTGGAATGGATTATTGGAAGGCAGCCAAGCGGGTTATGCGGTATTTATAGATAACAAAAGATTGCATGCTCACATACAAGAAATCATACCAATTGGAGATCATTAGTTATTCTGATTCTGATTTTGCTGGATGTTAAGACAATATGAGATCTACATCGGGCTCTGTTTTCCGATGATTAGATGAGCTATATTTTGAAAGAGTGCTAAGTAGACACTCATAACTTCTTCAACCATGGCAGCAGAGTTTGTAACGTGTTATAAGGCATTCAATTAAGGAATATGGTTGCGAAATTTTGTCACTGGACTGCGAATTCTGGATGGAATTGAAAGATCGCTTAAGTTATTTTGCGACAATAATTTAGGGATCTTATATTCAAAATACAATAGAAGTTCAATAAAATCTAAATTTATAGCCATCAAATTCCTAGTTGTTAAAGAAAGAGTTCAGAGTGATCAGATTATTGTAGAACATATTAAAACAAACTCCGTGATAGTAGATTCATTCACTAAAAGTCACCACCTAATGTCTGTCGTGAGCACACCGCTCACATAGGTGTTGTATGGTTTGATAATATGCTAGTTTAGTGGGGATTTACAATTTTGGATGTTATCCTTTTGGACACATGATTTTGTTTGTGTACATTCAAGTTTATGTTAGTAATAAAGTATTCAGTTTAGTTTCACTTTGATTAAAAAAAATTTGGTTTGATCTCATTAAAGTATAAGCCTATAAGGTATTAATGAATAAGATAGGACCAGTTGGAAACATGTATTTTTGGATCACATTACATGTAATTTCCATATTACACATCCATACTTGATCTATGTTATTTGATTGTGTAGATATACGTGATCATTAATGGTTTAGTTATGATATTTGTAACGAAGACCGCTTTGATCATATATTAACATAATCAATGGATGATAATGTTCGAATATGCTTTTGGTTATGATAGCAAGTTTTAAAATCATAAAGTTATACACATTTATAAGGTAACATATATGGTCCAAGTGGGAGATTGTTAGAAAAATATTAATTTGTCATGTAAGTCGACATATGTAATTAATTTTGTATAAAGACTATCTTAAAGTTAAGCCCAAAATTAAAGTGAGCTAGCGCCTGTTTGGAACTCATTTTTTCCTCATTTTTAGAATTTTTTTTTTTTACCGTTGTACAATATAAAGCTCATTCAATTTTCAAGATTTCTGACACAGAAATGACAAAAGGCTATGCAAATTTATTCCTTTATCATTTTTACCCCAACATTCCAACCACTGTAGTTAATGCGTAATAGGGGTATAAATGGAAAAAAAATACATAAAGGCTACAGTACTTTAACATTCAACACTCATTGTGGGCCATGCATGATGTGACCGAAAAATGCATTTTTCATCTAATAATGGCGTCCAAACGAGGACATAATAAAACATTAAGTGATTGGGCTTTGGTCATTTAAATAAAGTGTGGACTAGATTATATGTGTAAAGATCAGATCCATTAGAGTTGTATTTGACGATAAGCCAAATACATATGAAAACTATATATAGAGTTATGGTTCCCAGTTCATATACAATTTTATTATGTTATCACATCAACACAAGAATTAGAAGAGAAAGCATTCTTAAGAGAAAGATCCAAAACCCGCATAAAGAACAAAAAATCAAAATTAAATGATTGAAATTCAAGCTTCAAGATTCAATAGTCAATATACAAATCAATAGATCAAAGTATGTTCCGCATCAATTAATTTTCTTCGTGATTTGACGTAGAGATCTTGGCAATTCATGAAGTTTTATAAAGTTTAAGTTTCATAAAAATTAAACATTGAGAGGTCACCCTCAGGGACGTCTTGCTCAATGCCTAGTGGGAGATGAGATGGGAATGATTATATTTATTGCTAGAAATAATCAAGGTTGGTTGTTTTTACTGTTTCTCGTATATGGTTCTTTACTAATTTAAACGATCTCACAATGTAGGTCGGTAATTATATTGTATAAATAATAGGATTACATCATTTCTTGCTGTTTGATATTGATGCTTTATAGACAAACTGTTGTAATATGTGGCTCATATAGAATGGAACAC
>CAIGRT010148780.1:0-11359 GCA_903798405.1 Fraxinus platypoda | reverse complement strand
TTGTTACAAACCGTACACTTGCGGTGATTTAAAACGAACAATTATTTTCGTGAACAGGCACCAAAGTACTCCTGGCCAAAAATGTCTTGCTCAAGAAAATGGGAAGAAAACTCGAAAATTTTCTGAAAAGGAATATGGATATTTTCTCATGGAAGGACAAGAATATTGTGGGGATTGATTCGAAGGTAACGTGTCATACCTTGAAGATTCATACTAAATTTTATCCCCAAAAGTAGAAGAGGAGGACCTTTAGTCTAGAGAGATATGCAGCCTTCAAAGAAGAGGTTGACAAGTTAATATCGAATGGTCTTATTTGAGAGGCACATTATTCGATCTGGGTGGCGAACCCGATCCTCATCCGGAAGCCTATCAAGAAATGGCGAACATGCATATACCTCTTAGATCCGAACGAGGCCAGCATTGCCCTATATTGATCAATTGGTTGGTATGACGAAGGGATGTGCTATGCAAAGCTTTATGGAAGCTTACTTGGGCTACGATCAGATCATTGTGTACAATATGGACGAATAACACAATCCTTTCATCATAGTCCAGGACTTATATATTCTTAAAATTAATGCCTTTCGGATTGAAGAATACGGAGGCCACCTACCAAAAGTTTGTCAATCGAATGTTCACCGATCAACGTGGAAAAATCTTTGAAGAATATGTGGATGACATGGTGGTGGAAAGGCTGAAGGCAACATAGCCCATCTCAAAAAGTACATTTAACATTCTCCGACTGATTCAAATAAAGCTCAATCCATTGAAGTTTGCTATCAGGGTTGCCTTGGGGAAGTTTCTCCGATTCATTGTCGATGAAAAAGGAATTGAGGTCAATCTCGAGAAGATTATAACTAAACTGGAGATGAAGTCTTCTTGAAAGCCAAGGAGGTGCATCAGCCGCTTCATTTCAAGGTCCACTAACAAATTTCCCTTTTTGTAATTGATGATAACGTTTTACCTTTTATTTAAAATGCATTTTATTGTTTTTAAAGTATGTTTTGTAACAATCATGTGACATAGGGTTCACGGGAAAGTGCTCTAACTAGTAAATCACTGTGCATTGTACTCCGTTGAAATCTATTATATATACTAAGATTACTCTTTTTTGCGCAATATACAACATGTAACATATTGTATTACGGTTTTAACGTATCACGATTCAATTAGTACATTGATCAATATCTCATTATTACACTGGAATTGCAATGACAAATTATTTAAACTATTGAATCCCAAAAAAGGAGTACCCAAGAATGGAATACCAAACCAAGCAGAGCGCAAGCAAGCCACTTTTTTTCTTTTTTTTTTTTCCTCATGAACCCAGAGTTCCTTACAGTTCAATTGATCTCAGATCAGAAAACAAAAGCGCAGGAGAACAGCAAGGCTTGGAATCGAATCTTCACTACCTATTTTATGGGAAAAAGATGTTTTCATATTAATATAAAGAGCATCTCTAGTCTAATTCAGCGTGGAATTAGTTCCGCAATCCGAGACGCTCTTTAAAACTTACCCTAGTCCATAGACTATCATAGTCCATAGCATAGAGATGAACTAGCTCACTTACATCTCTCTCAAAATATAGTACACATCTATACTTGTCCTATTTCTCACTTTTTAAGAGAAGAATAACAACCCTTCATGCTACATCTTGTGGCATTAAAATAAGAGATAGAACACACATTCCCTATCCCTACTACAATAAAATCTAACATACAAATTATGAGAGACGCCACCTTGATACAGAGAAGAAACGATATTTTATTATGTATTAACATGAAATTGATGGTCTATAATCAGATTATGAAAATATGACAGCTAAATATAGAAACATTAGTCGACAGTATAAGGCAATATGCATGATTATGAGCAGGAGAACTAAATAAAAAACTATAACTAATTTGCTTTGTTTTTGTCAGCTATGATGTATTTGAATTCAATTAATCTTGAAATTCAGTCACCGTCGAAATTAGAGAACGTGAAATTATTTCTGTATGCTTGTTGACCTCAGTAAATAAAAGACGTCAATTCAATACATCGCATTTGAAATGATGTCTCTCATGCAAATTCAAAATTTTAGTGAAGGACAATCAAACAATGACATTTTATCTCGATTAGAGGATATGAGAATATACATATTTACAAACTTTCTAACTCGCTCTGAGTAACTGACACATCAAAGTTATGTCATATATGAGCTATTATCATTTCCAAAACAAAAATAATTTTTTTAAAAGAAACTCCTATCTACTAATTAAATTATCCACGAGAAGAAGAAAATATATGGGGAGCACAACCTAAAACCAGGTGAAAGATTATTGAAAATGGCCATATAATTTGGTTAGAAAGTTGACCAAATTAATTAAACATCACTTGGTACATAAGCAATTTCATCATATATGTACACAAACAAATACAGTTTTGCATTCTGTACACAAAAAATGGAAAATACTATAATTTATAAATACAGAATAAGAATCATACTTGTCGCAATCATTCCGTTTCTAGTAGTGCAGTGGAGAAGCTTTTAGGACTGGAGTACTTGGAATTTGAGCTGTGCCTACTCCTTGAGCAGAATAATGCTATACAAAAATTTGTGGCTATGGCTTAGGGAGACTGCCTTAGGAAAAGAATAATTATCTGTGTGGAAAAACACACACTTGTCAACAATTTTATCCTACGGTTGTCCATCTCGAAGCAGGGATTCCATGCTTTTGAAACCATTCCGGCATATGGAATCTTTCATACAGAATGGGTCTTACATCCTTTTGCTGAGAAAGATGCTTGAGAAGTGGAAGGATGACTTCCAAAAGCTGAGTGGGGCACATAAGAATAACAATTGAGTTATGACAGATAGAGTGAGGAAGCACTTATAATTTTCTCAAAGTTATTCCAGGTACCTGTTCATCGCGTTCTTGTCCAGCAGAAAATGGAATGCATGGAATTCCATTCAATGGTTGCAACAAGAAGCTGAATGGGTTGTTGTCAACAATAACAACTCGGCATAGATCCTTTGATATGCATGAAAGGTCTTTCACATGTTCACGATATTCACTGCAATGTATAAATAGATGAACAAAAAAATGAGTACACAGTACCAAAAGGGCAGCATGATATCTAATATGCATCACAAAACACTATTTTAGAGTTTATTATTTTTTATTAATCAGCCATCTCTAAACTTCGATGGAAGCAATAGAAAAGAAAACACGAATCATAAACTATGCAATTAGTGCAGAAATGAATAAAACGTGCAAAAATTATAATTCTACTTAAATTCTCATGACAGGAATACCATAACTAAACCCATGTACAAAGAAACCACAAAGAAAAATAGTAATCAACACTTAGTTGAAGGCTCAAAGATAGTGTAGGAACCTCAGAATTTGGCATATGCACTGCAGATCAGATATCAAAAACTTAAGGCCCGAATTTTTTCATTTGCTTTCTAATTGTGGCTTTCATGTGTTTTAACCATTCTAATAAATGCGTCCTTCTGTTCGAGTAGTGCATGAATTGCATGCTCTGAAAATTTCAATGGAGGTAGAAAAAATGTGCCATGTTCCATTGCAATGTCTACCAAAAAACTCAGATAGCCATCACGAAGTATGGTTGCAAACGGGCCAAGTCGCTCACCAAATGGGCTCATCTCGGCTCGAACCATGAGCGGCTCGAGCTCATTTTAAGATGAGTCATTGATCGAGACGAGCTCACTTTTGTTTATATGAGCCTAGAGAGGCTTGGCTTGTGAGACCCACGAACATGCTCGTTTATTTTCTCTTTTTTGCCCACTTTTTCTTTTAAATAAAATTGTTTGTTTTGGAGCTTATTTTGTTATTTTTCAAAATAAAAAATAAATAAACAAGCCGACTCATGGACGAGCCTCAGCTCGTGAAGCCTACGAGCCGAATTGAGTCCTTATTCTGGACACAGGCCAAGTTTGAATGGTTAATGATCGAGCCAGCTCATTCGATCCATTTAGAAAGAAAAAGCTTGTTTTAAAACAAGTCATAGGCCGAATCGAGATCACATTTTTTTCACAAGCCGGCTTGTTTGGGCTCGTTGGTACCATCCCATGAACTGACTCGTTTGGGCTCATGGGACAACTTTTTTTTTTTCTATTTTTGGACTTGTTTTAATAATTTGTTAAAAAAAATGCTCTTTTCGGCTTATTTTTTTGATTTATTTTAAAAACCAAAAAAATGGGCCAACTCGTGAGCAACCTCAGCCCATGAGCCAAATGGCCAAACCGATCCTAGGATTTGGACATGATCCAAGCCAAGCTTGGGTGCCTACTGTCCAAACCGACTATTCTCAGCCCATAGCCAACCCTATATCCACATACTAGTGCATCAGTGTTTTGTAGAACTTTACTCTTTTACAAATATTTTGTTTGATAAAAGTCCAACTAGGTAAATTATATTGGGATTCCTCTTACAAATGGAAAAATATTTTAATTAATTCAAAATTAGTGGTCTCGAGAAAAATGTTCATTTTTAAATTTATTTATTTAAAATATCATTTTATATGTTAAATCTAAGGTTTATTCTCAATAATCTTGGATCTGGAATCCTTTTGGCTAAAATCCACCATTGAAAAGAAAAAAACAGATAAAATTCCAAATTACAGTCAAGTAAAATTCAGAAACCACAAACCACAGCCACCCTATTCACCACCAAAACCAATCATCACATCCCCTATTAATTAATAATTTTAACAGGACTTCCTCAACAAATTAATATCCGGTTAATTAAATTGAGTTAAAAATATATTGCTGTCTTGCTTCTTTAGTGATCCAATGGTGGTCAATTCTTGGTGACTCTGATGTTAGGTGGACAGCAGAAGTGAGGATTTGAAATTTTGGTGACGGGGGAAGAGTTTACAAATGTGATTATTTTTTTTTTTAGCTAGTATGGTTGTTGCTGTTATTGAGATGGAGTAAATTTGGTGTGGAAGTTATGTGTAAAGCATTCGGTGGAAAGGAGATTGAAAGTAGCAGTAGGAATGATAGATAGCAGCCACCAGCAAAGTATATTGCATTTATTGATGTGCGGGGCTTGTCGAAGACATTGCTTTTGGAAAAGAAAAAACTATGTCTTAGCAGACATTAATATCTGAGCTGTTGCTGTCCAGGAATTTATAGGCTAAAAAATGTTACAATTTTGTTTAAATGGTCATCTTGCTTCCAGGATCCAACAGGGAGGGAATTCAACAAAAATGAAAAAGTAAAGGGCGGGTATATAAGCCTCAAGTCTATTTTAATTATATAGATAATATAATCATTTGGATTTCAGATGGCTACGCTAACCAAAATTTTGAATTGTGTATAATTTGCTAGAGTGGCAACTATAGAAATAAAAATTTCAGCAGCTGCAAAATACTACACAGGAAAGTGCTCACCAAAAAGTCTGACATCATTTAAACCCCAAAAAAGAATCTGATATTATCTTCAAATGTACTCAGCTCTCTCTGAAAACCATAAATTCATAAGCGTACACATTGATCGTGTATATGACAATAACATAGCATGAACAGGAAGTCACATGAGGTCAATGTCAAACTTGGTAGAAGCTTTAAAGAATCTTTAACAATACTATCTTATTTCTTTCTTTTATATACATTCTTTCCTATTCACACACTTCTTTCCGAACACAGGTGTGTCTGTTTGAGATGACTATGAAAAGCATAAAGATATAGGACAAGGGTCACACATTGAACATTCAAATATTTGCACCGGAAGCTTTTTTTTTTTTTTAAATATATATTGTAATCAAAGACTTTTGATATTCATAGTGGTGGAGCAAAGTTTTGGAGCAGCTATACTTACGTACTAATTGTCGAAGGCCGATAAAGTCTATGGGTGAATAGATTTTCAATATCTATTTTGTCAACGAGAGGTCTAGCATATCCTGCAAGAATAAAACAAAGGGAATCCAGAGCAACAGTAAATAAAATCTTGAAAAGAACACAGATGAAAAGAAGCAACATGGAGTAATGAAAAACCTTCAAGTCCAGCAGTAAATAAGACAAGATCTGCAAATTCACTAAGATGTTTTAGAAATTCTTTCAGTCCAGGACGTTCAAACACTGTCACATAGTTGATCTTAGGTTTGCCTTCAACATCCTTGGAATCCCACCAAAGAAAACAAATGTGTGAAAGGAAGATCAAATATTATATCGATTTTAGACATTTTGCTTAATCGTTGATATCTGACACAAACCATAATTCACCTTGTCAGAAGAGATGCATTCCAGTTCAAACCATTTCAAACCAGCTTCTGTTGCTTGAGAACGTATTATAGCAGGCAAACTCAATGTCTCATATGCGCATACCAGAGTTTCGTCCAAGTCAAGAACCACCTGCTTCCAGTACATAGGTGAGACCACAAAGCCATTTGATTCGAAAGTAAGCATTTTGTAACAGCAAGGAAATTTTGACTGCCTATTAATGACAAAATGAACACTTATTTAGTACAAACACATTGTTCACCTATTCAACTCGTAGAAATTGACCCAGTTACGAGTCACTCCAGATTTAGTAACCACTACCCAATCCTTTCCATTTTCTGCTTCAATTTTACACGTAGTATTCTAATGCGGCAAGCATTCTGAATAAGTCTAAATTTTGTCCCTGCCCTCTAATTAAGGTATAGAGAGAAGTGGAGGAGACCCAATTAAGAAAAGCACAAAAAATAGACAATAGGAAAGAAAAAGCAGCAAGGGTGTGGTATTGCATGACTAAGGACATCACCATGACCTATAATACACCACACGCTATGCATGAGCAGAATTTTGTCTGTCATGCAAATTGTTACAACATCATGCATTGAAGCCACATTTACGATCCTATTGATCCTACACATATGACATAAGCTTCCCCCGTATATTACATCCAAATGGGTAACACCACAGTTAACTTGAAGCTTTTATAAATCCACAGGCCCTTGGTTAAACTACAATGTAGAGGGGTTATCGTGGTACTTTTTTCTCCACCAGAATGGTTGCAATAGATAATTAAATAAACAAGAAATTCGAACAAGTAACATTGCCAACTTTGGAAAACTGAAATCATGTTTATCCGGAAGCTATCCCCACACTGGAAAACCACAAAATTATTCAAAACATTTATTATGAAATACATTTTCCAATCTGAACCATTCCAATACCAAAGAGTAAGTTCACAATGTTCTTACATGTTTAAATTAGTTCGATTGGAAACAAAGATATTTCCATCCAAAAACTGTGCTTTTGCCATGTGAATAGTAAAGAAAGAAGCAACATAGTCTCCTTGAACACTTTCTTAAATAATTGAAAGAGATCTCAACGTTCCCTTTAATATTTCTACGGTGGACATGTTAAAAAAACTACTAATGCTATCAACATATATAAATAGTGAATAATACATCAAACTTAGGAGAGAAAGAAGATCAGCAACCCCCATGGCAGACAAAAGAAAAGAAAGAATAAATCAACAGAGCTCAAAGATGAAAATAATTTGGCTGAATGAGTTTTCCATTAAAGATGCCTACAATTTATAGTTACAAATAATCTAAATATGGTAATTCTATGTATGGTACAAATATATATATTTGCAAGAATATTCTTGTAATTTTGGGCATAATCTTCTCCCCCCTCAAATTGATGCTGGACGATCAAGAAGCATCAATTTGCTCACAAGAAACTGATGTCTTTGTCGAGTAATCGCCTTGGTAAATATGTCAGCACTCTGAACACAGATGTGATATGTGGAAGAGTAATAAGACGACCATCATAAGCTTTACGAATAGAGTGACAATCTACTTCAATGTGCTTAGTACGCTCATGAAACACGGGGTTAGTAGCAATTTGAATGGCACTAGTGTTGTCAGCATGAAGAGGAGTAGGCCCAAGTTGAGGACAACCAAGTTCCGCTAGAAGACCCCAAAGCTAAACAATCTCAGAGCAGGTAGAAGACATAGCACGATACTCAGATTCAGTGGAAGATTTAGACACACGATCTTGCTTCTTACTTCGCCACGAAATGAGCGAATTCCCAAGAAACATACACCAACCTGTAATTGAGCGAATACACATCCAGCCCAATCAGCATCACTATAACCAACTAGCTCAAGAGGAAAATTGGCAGGAAAGAAAATGATCTTATTAGGTGTACCCAGTAAGTATCGAATAATACGACGAACAGCCAAGTGGTGGCGTCATGGAGCATGCATAAACTGACAAACTTGCTGGACAGCATAAGAGATATCTGGTCGTGTAATAGTGAGATAATTCAAACTACCCACCAATTGACGATAAAAAGAAGGATCTAGAAGAAGATCACCCTCCTCCTTGTGATATTTCACATTCTCCTCCAAAGGGGTATCAACATATCTACCATCCTGAAGCCCAGCTAAGTTAATCAACTCCTTTGTATACTTATGTTGATGTAGATAAGTCTCGGCAGGACTCGAATGCACCTCAAGGCCTAAGAAATATTGTAAAGGACCCAAATCCTTCATATGAAAGGACTCCTTAAGTCGATCTTGAAGGTGAGATATCAAACCAGGGTCAGTCCCTGTAATAACTATATCATCCATGTAAACAAAGAGAAGCACCATACCCGCCTTGGTGTTGGAAATAAAGATAGATGAATCATAATGACTCTGAGTAAACGAGAAACCAAGGAGAGAGGAGCGAAACTTTTCAAACCAAACGCGAGGAGCTTGTTTCAACCCATAAAGTGAGCGCTTTAACTTACAAACAACGGAAGAGGGCAAGGAGAAGAGACCCGCAAGTGGTGTCATATAAATCTCTTCCTTAATGTCGCCACGTAAAAAAGCATTCTTAACATCCATCTACCGCAAAGACCATCCTTTGGAGGCGGCTATAGCAATAACGATACGAACCGTTGTCATTTTGGCAACAGGAGCAAATGTCTCCTCATAATCTATACCATATTCTTGACGATTACCGAGAGCCACCAATTGAGCTTTCTAGCGATCTAGTGATCCATCAGAGCGGAGCTTAACAGAATATACCCATTTACATCCAATAGGTTTGATGCCGAAAGGGCAAGGAACAATATCACATGTGTGATTTTCTTGAAGAGCTTGAAGTTCCTCTTGCATAGCTTTCTCCCAACAGGGTTGGGTAATAGCCTGAGAATAAAAAGTAGGAACTATGAATTGAGATAAAGTTGCAGAGAAACCATACCGATCAGGAGGATGAGTAATACGAGCGGATCGCCGTAGAGTACCAGAGATTGAAATAGAATCAGGATCTGGGACTGGGATCGGAATCGGGAAGGGGCTGCGATGCTGAAGGCCGTCGTCTCTGATATATCACACCCGGTTTAAAACGCTCAATAAGAAGAGAGCAATCCTCAAAGCTAATGAGTAGGGTCGAATCAAAAGATGATAGATGTTGTTGGAAGTAATACCGATTCTCAAAGAAAACCAGATTGCGAGAGACACGGAAGCGATTAGCAACACCATCATAACACACAAAACCTTTCTGAGCAATGTTGTACCCCATGAAAGCACACCGTACCGATTGTGCAGAAAGCTTATGTCGTTCATGTGAAGGCAAATGGACGAAACAAACACAACCAAAAGCATGTATCACGTCATAATCAGGATGTGTGTTGTATATGGGGAAATGAGGAGAGTCAAAATCTAAATGTTGACTAGGGAGTCGATTAATCAAATGTACAGCTGTGGAGAGAGCTTCAGCCCAAATTTTGGGGGGAACCGAAGATTCCAAAAGCAAAACCCGAACAACATCCAACAAGTGACGGTTCTTTCTTTCAGCCACTCCGTTCTGCTGAGGAGTATAGGGACAAGAACGTTGAGAAAGAATACCCTTATGTTGTAGAAATGTTTGGCACTGATGAGACATAAGTTCACCACCATTGTCGGACCTCAAAATTCGAATACCAGAAGAAAATTGTGTTTCAATTTAAGCTACGAAAGTCTGAAGGATGGTACCGACCTTTCTTTTAGAATGGAGAAAATAAATCCAAGTATAACGACTGAAATCGTCAATAAATGTCATAAAATACTTATAATGAGCATGTGAAGTGACAAGTGCCACACCCCAAACATCACTATGAATAATCTCAAAACATTTATTAGCGCGACTACCATGAGCTGGAAATGGAAGAATCTTATTTTTCCCAAGTTTACAAGCATCACAATTAAAAGATAAATCGGAAAATCGAGGCTTATCTTTATTACCTAACAGACCACATTTCAACAAATGAGATAAAACTAAAGCATTTGGATGACCTAAACGTTTATGCCAAATGTCATGTTTAAGTCCAACATCAATACAAGCCAACGACGCAGCAGGAGGAATAATAAACTGTAATGGGAACAATCTTCCGACTTTAGGCCCCTTCGCGATTACCTTCCCTGATCCCTAATCCTGTACAAGACAACCAGTACGAGAGAAACACACATCAAAGTTATTATCAACTAATTGACCAACTGAAATCAAATTAGTAGATAAGCCCGGAGAGACAAAAACATTATCAAAAGATGATCCAATGTCACCAACAGCAGTAATTGGAAGGGTAGTTCCATTAGCAATTTGAATATGTTGGGTACCAGTATAGGGTCAAACGTTATGCAAAGAGTCAAAGCTGCATGTCATATGATTTGATGCCCCCGAATCAACAAACCAAGGAGAAGTAACAACTCGACCCTTACCTTGTAAGCCCAACGCAGAGAAGGCAGAGACAATCATCTGTTGAACCATTTATGGGGTAACAGCGTTTGGACGGGTGCTAGCTTGTGGAACAGTTGGAGTAATACCTTGAACATCAGCTTGAAATGCATTTGCTTGATGAAATGCCCTGATTGCTTACAGTAATTGCAGACTTTCTGAGGACAGTTACGAGCAATATGACCTTATCCCTTGCAGTAGAAACACTGAAGTGTACCCTTCCTCGTCCTTTGGCAGCATATGCAACGTTGACCACACCAGATGAGGAAAAATCTGCACCAATTTGAGCTTGAGTTGCCAGTCGTTGCTCCTCACGCAAAAGTTCTCCCAAACACACATCCAATGAAGGAACGAGGTCACAATTTAATAAACTCGCTCGAACTACTTCAAATTTGGGTCGTAATTTCATAAGAAATTGATCACGCTTACTAACCGCCTGAACCTCCTGTAGTGCTAATAAGGCCGTCGCAGGGACCTTAGCATAAACTAACCCGGAATACTCACTCCACAAGTTCAGAAAACCAGAATAGTATTGTTCAATATTAAGATTGCCCTGAGTATAGTTGGCAATTTCTAATTCCAACTGAAATCTCCTTGCATTATTGTCCCGGTAACAAATGGATTTAAGTATGGGAAAAATTCAGTTTTCCTA
>CAIGRT010148777.1:0-11553 GCA_903798405.1 Fraxinus platypoda | reverse complement strand
AGTGCTTATTCGGTTCTTCGGTTCTTGGTCTAGACCCGAGACCCGACCCAAACCCGTCGGTTCTCGATTCGGGTACCCGTTCGGGTATTTAATTTATGAAGAACCGCTCGGTTCGGTTCGGTTCGGGTTCGGTTCGATCCGATTCGGTTCGGGACTTTTGGACACCCCTAATATATAATAGATAAAGTGTCCACTTTCATTTATGATTTAACGATGCTTTTCATCGTGCAATGAAGATGCTTGTCAAGCTATCATAGACGAAGGCTTTTTCTATTAATAATATTTACAGATTCAATCTTTCTTCGTTAAATTTTCACCAATATAATTTTACTTGTTAATGGTACACACTTTCGTCTCTCGTAGCAAGGTTAACGCAATTTACTTGCCGAACATGTTAAAGTGGTCTTTAAGTTTGTCCATCCTCCTTATTCTAGCAGGTAATCAACCAACATAATTTATTATTATTTTTTTAAAAAAAAAAAATCCCAATATTCTTCTTNAAAGTGGTCTTTAAGTTTGTCCATCCTCCTTGTTCTAGCAGGTAATCAACCAACATAATTTATTATTATTTTATTTTTAAAAAAAAATCCCAATATTCTTCTTCAATTAAATATCAATAAACCACTCTCGCAAATGCTTATTTAATGTTTTTGAATTTAATAAAAACATAATCATCATGTCCTTCCTCTCTAAGCCAGTCAAAAGTTAAGCAGAGACTCTCAAAGCCAATTGCCCTTTTTGGCCATTCTAACGTAATAATTGAAGAAAAATCAAAAGGCACCAAGTGTGATGGTTTATTATGGCTAGTTGGCCATAATCAGACAAAGTTAGAGAGCATTTAGGAAAAAACGACCATATTTTTCCATGCGCTTGAGTTCGTCACAATTGCTATTTTTACAAGTTCGACCACTTAATAAAGTATATTATGACGACTTGATGCTTGTTTCATAAATTTTTCAACTTGTTAAAGTTCAACTTAATCGTACATTTCTTGAGTATCGACTTTTTAACTACACATTTCTTCGTTTTTTTAAATCAAAAATTCAAATAATCCTTGAAATTACTAGTTAACATCATAGACATAAACTTTTGTGAGATCTGACCAACAAACTTCTGATGAATTGTTAGTCCAATGACAACTAAATTTTGAGAGAATGCATTAAAACGACTAGTATAAGTCAGCGGGCAATGGGGGGTGACGATGCTTAGAGCTAACAAAGACGACAAAAGCTATGTTGGATGAAATCACGAAAAGATGCAACAACACGGGTGGCTCTACCTGCAAGCAAATTCATGAAGAAATTTGTTGGAATGGAATAAAAGTAGAAAAGAAAAAGTTCTAATTATTACATACTTTAATAATTAATAAAAGTCGAAGAGAATAAAGACAGTAACAAAGAGACAAAGGTAGGGACCGAGATTGAAATTTTGAAATTTGAAGAAGTAAAAGAGAAAGTGTTAAATAGTTGACACCACTTCCCAATCACTTATATAAACTGATATATCCATACTTCTTAATCTGCAACCTCTCTTCATCCCCTCTCCGCCACCCCGCCCCCACACCACCCAATCCAATGTCCCGCATTAAGGATTTCTTCGCCGGAATGTCATATTCCGGCTTACATTCTGGCGACAATCAAATATCCAAAAAGAAGAAAAAACTTGTACTTCTATCTCTTGTTGCTTCAGTCTTATTAATTGCTGCAGTTATTGCAGTAGTCGCCGGAGTAAATTCAAGAAAAAAAGACTCCCAAATTGCCGATATAAAAATCTCCCCAGCTCACACCATTGTCAAATCTTCATGCAGCAGTACATTATACCCAGATTTATGCTATTCCACCATAGCCAATTCTCTTACAGAAAACAAAAAAGTGAAAAGCCAAAAGGATGTAATTGAATTAGCCTTGAATATCACTCATACTACTGTTGAGCACAATTACTTCAAGGTAAAGAAGCTCATAGCTAAGGGCAAGAATTTGACAGAACGCGAAAGAACTGCATTACACGACTGTCTGGAGACGATCGATGAAACCCTCGATGAGCTCCATGAAGCTGTTGAGGATCTTGAAAAGTACCCCAACAAGAAATCTCTTAAAGAACATGCTGACGATCTAAAAACCCTATTGAGTGCTGCGATGACTAACCAAGAGACCTGCCTCGATGGATTCTCTCACGATGGTGCAGATAAGCACGTGCGGGAAGAGTTGATTAAAGGAGAAGACCATGTGGAGAAAATGTGTAGTAATATTTTGGCCATGATCAAGAACATGACTGATACAGATATCGCAAATGAGATGAAATTGAGTGGAAGAAAGCTTATAGAAGATGATGATATTGGCACGAATGGGTGGCCCAAGTGGTTGTCTGCCGGAGATAGGAGGCTGCTGCAGTCTTCCTCCGTGACTCCCGACGTGGTGGTGGCGGCTGACGGCAGTGGGAATTACAGGACGGTGTCTGCTGCGGTGAATGCCGCGCCGGAGAAGAGTAGCAGGAGATATGTAATTAGAATTAAGGCTGGCGTTTATAGGGAAAATGTGGAGGTGCCCAAGAAGAAAACTAACATAATGTTCTTGGGAGATGGCAGAAGCAACACTATTATCACTGGAAGCAGAAATGTAAAAGATGGTAGCACCACCTTCCACTCTGCAACCGTGGGTAAGTTCTCTTTCTTTAAATTTATTCCAGCGCTAAAAAATAAAATTTAAGTTTTAATTTAAGGTACTAAAATCAAACCCTATAGTCACTTGTTGAATGTCATTTGTTGACATAACATTATTCCTTGCTATCGCTTAGATATATAAATTCTTAAAAAGTAAAATTGTATTTATATTTTGACAATAATATAAAAACTCTAGTTGTTTCCAGCTGATTGCACACAATTTTATTGGCAACTTTTTAAATTGACTTTTTGGTGCAATTATTTTCTTTTATTTTATATACATGATAACATGTTCTTTTCTTTAAATTACCCAACTTTATGACCGACAAAATATTTCTTTGATTTGTACATGCAATTTTTTTTTCTACATCCATTAATGTATGTATATATACTAAAATATTTTGACGATGTGGCCAAATAATAAAATAGTAAATATTAAATAATATATAGGTTAAGTTAGGACTATCCTCCTAACCTTTAAAAGTGTGATTTTGAATCCCCAGTTTTTTAATTGATGAAAAGAAATTTTAACTATAGAAAAAGAATTTTTTAATTACACATTTCATTTATTCTATCACCTAACACCACCACCACGTAGACGAGAGCTAAATAGTGTTATTCTTTTCTAAAATATCTCCCCGCGTGTGCAGCCGCGGTGGGTGAAAGGTTCTTGGCTCGGGACATCACTTTTCAGAATACGGCTGGACCGTCGAAGCACCAAGCAGTGGCTCTCCGTGTCGGTTCTGATTTATCAGCTTTCTACAGATGTGATATGTTAGCCTATCAAGACACCCTTTACGTCCACAACAATCGTCAATTCTTCGTCCAATGCTTAATTTCTGGCACCGTTGATTTCATCTTTGGCAACGCTGCCGCAGTGTTCCAAGATTGCGACATACACGCACGACGGCCGGATTCTGGTCAAAGAAACATGGTCACAGCTCAAGGAAGAACGGATCCAAATCAAAACACGGGTATTGTAATTCAGAAATGCAGAATCGGAGCCACTTCGGATTTAAGATCCGTTCAGGGAAATTTTCCCACATATCTCGGGCGGCCGTGGAAGGAGTATTCGAGGACTGTTATAATGCAATCTTCTATTACTGACGTAATTAATCCTGCTGGTTGGCATGAATGGAATGGAAATTTCGCGCTTAATACTTTGTTCTATGGCGAGTATCAAAACACCGGCGCCGGCGCCTCCACCTCCGGGAGAGTGACATGGAGAGGATTTAAAGTGATTACTAGTGCGACTGAGGCGCAGAGTTATAGCGCAGGCATATTCATTGCCGGTGGCAGTTGGTTGAGCTCTACTGGATTTCCATTCTCCTTAGGGTTATGAAATTGAAACTCTCAATTCTTGGATTGGATTTATCAAGTAGTGTTAATGAGTGTCTTGCGGCTATCTTATTGTGTATTTGCTTTAGATTGAATAAGATTATCAACCCTAATTATCTCAAAATTGTTTTCAAGAATCTATTGGTCTGTAATCAATTTGGAGTTTAGCCAAACGTGCAGGATGAGATGGTTTTAAAGTCTGAATTAGTTGGCAATCAAGTGCAAGTTTTAGAAAAGCTACTTCTAACGTTCAGAGGGCACGAATGTATTTGGCTATGCAAGCAGCTTAAAATCAAGAGTGAGCATTCATGTTCTAGTCTACAGGGGTAAGTGCAGAATTCCTGACAAAGAAAGGGCAAATCAAGTTACATTTATGCTTCAAGGCAGTGCACGCATCTTAGTAGAAAACATAAATGGCACTTCGAGGTAGTACATATTAGTTCTTCATACAATAAAAGGGGGTCGATATAAGCATGCGCATTCACTCAGGAAGCACAAAAATTAAATCTTTCAAGTTCATCATTTAACTGAAAAGGCAGTTTTAACAAATTTCAAAGCATTGGAAGCAAAATCTGAGATTTGCATTACACATGAAGCCAACATAGCAATAATGGGAACTGAATCATAGTAAAGATCAACACTGGAACTGCTAGATGCCCTTCTCATAGGCGATTGATGACAGCTTCGACCTCAGATGTGGTGTAAAGATGATATCTTGGGGCCACACTAGCAATATCAACATTATTGGGGGTAACCTGACATTCCAAAAAAAGTGGGTACCAAGTGTCAATAAAAACATTCAAAAACCAAGAATACATTACCTACCAACCTGATCCACAAGCCTGCTCATCAACCAGCAAAATTTACCGAAGTCCAAAGAGGGAAAACAGCTTATAAACTTGTAATGCGTGCCAATCACGAAGCAGCTTACCTTTTCTTCCACAACTTGCTTCAAAATGGAAAGTGCTATGGTCTCAGCTTCTTGAAGAACTAGATCCTGCACACAAATGAACAAATGAACCTCATGTCCTAAGTTGTTCACTTTTGCATCATGTGATGATATTTCAACATGGACAGTCATACATAGTACACGTCTCACTAAAACACCGAGTTCAGTTTTGATGTCTAAAATATTACAAGTCTCACTAAAACTCCGAGTTCAGTTTTGACGTCTAAAATATCTAGAAACTTATGACTGGTCAATCAGATGTAAACATGTAGTTAAGTAAAAAACTCAGTACCTTGTTATACTGCTCTTGCAAAGAGCTGTCAGCACCTTCAGAACCTGAACCAATGGCTTTTGCATTGCATTGCCAGAATGTGCCAGAAGGATCAGTATAGTACCTGTTTATTACAAAAGTCCATTTAGCATCAACTGTCTCAATAGAATATACCAGCAGAAATAGATAAATCTAAAAAATTACACCTAGTGGAATTGAAATTGTCCAAAAAATTCCACACAAACAGCATATTTCAGAATCAATAGTTGCTTTTTTTACAGGGAGAGAACGGGTTTCCTGAAAATTTAACGGTCACCCATAAATTTGTTTAACAATTTCATAGATAACTTGATTTTGGATTGTGTAGACAATTTATATATGAAACAGTAACAGAAAGAACAACCGTTACAGAATGGAAACTCAACCATTCACATTCAACAAGTATAATCATTACGAATTCAAGCACAATACACAGAAGCAGAAGAAATCCAGGAACTCCATAACACTACTGCCAGATTACAATTACTAATATATTAAGTCATTAACTAACAAGCTCCAAAGAAGACCAGGAACTACAGGATGTAAAAATAAAAACCAGTAGAATGTAGACAGCAGCAGATAACTCAGCAGATTTCTTAACTAGAAAATCGTATATGCAGGCGGTTTAATATTATTAAAAACAATTATTGGATAGAGAAGTATCAAAGTTTGCAGTACTAAATTCCAATTAGTAAGTATGGCCTATATAAAAGAATTTAACTCATTGTTTCAGGATGCTCCAGGTCGTTCCTGCCGTCAATATTTTTTCTTAATCGCAGTTTAACAAATAACATTTCACTCAAAAATTTACGGAGGTGTGACTGCTGCAAGTTGATGAGCAAATTAAGTGGAGGCGGAAATATTCTAGACCACTGCAATAATACGTTGCACCAATGACCCACTCTCTGGTCTCACAGTAATATTTAAATAGAAGTAATACTTACAAGCAGGGACCATTCTCATCATGACCAGCGATAAGAAGAGATACACCAAACGGTCTAGACTGCATGAAAAGAATGAAACCTAATATTAAAATGCAAAAAAGTATAATTCTAAAGTGCTGTTAGAAAGGAAAGTAAGGTACAACTTATTTCATATTCCATATCCTATGGGGTTGATAAAGCAACATACCCAGCAGCTCAAAGTACATTATTACTTCATTGAAAAATTTATCCTTGTGGGCAACTATGCCTGTCTATCTTATAAATTTACCTACCCACAAAGCCCAAAGTGTATATTATCATCCTCGTTCTCTTGTCAAAGATTTTAGGACACCAATGAACAGCATGATGGGGGTAGACTCTTGTTCAAGGCTTTAAGATATACAAATAGCACAATCTACATAAAGTTTCACTCAAAGACGGCACATCTCTCAACGTGGTCTCAAGAAGCAATAAACTTAGAATGCTCAGGATTATATATAGGTATATAGTTATAATCAAATTACAAATATAATTTCTCAAAGTAAAGGTAAAAAGAAGAGGTAATAAGAGAACACCAAGTTTTACAGCAGTAGATTAATATCCTTAGACACAAATGGTGCAAGGCAAAGAATTCTAACATCCAAAGAGCAAATAAAGATATGGGAAATTTATAAGTATGATAACAGACAGATTCTAACCATTGATTCTTCGTCTCCTTCACCAAATCGCAAGGCAAGGTCACAGAGAGCTTGTGTAGTTGACTCGACTGTCATGGGTTCGCCATAAGAGAACCTATGATTCTGAAAAAACAACGTTACCAAATGATAAACAACTGCCCACACAATTCTACCATGGACAACAGATTGAAATGAAGATGATTGGTTACAGGTACCTGAGTTTCAACTCGAGCATGTTCAACCAGAGTTCGGGCATCAGCAATTAAACCACTCATAGCACAGCCAATATGCTCATCGATTTCCATAATCTTCTCCACACTGCTAGGCTCCTACAACAGAATTAGAAAATGAAATGCATTAGAAACACAACACAAATTTTTGATGTCAACAAAAGCATCTACCATAAAAAAGAGCTAGTAAATTCAAACTATGTCAAATGCAGTGCACGCTTTAGATAACATGGGAGTGAGGCACAGTGACAACGGGAAAAGCAAGGATAATCTCTTATTCTATAAGCTCCTTCTTGCAACCAGAGTAGCTCTAATCTCCTTCAGCATTACGTTTCTCAGAGATTACTCTCATGAAGGCTGAAACTCTAAAGACAACAAATTCCATTACTTGCGCAATGATTAACATCTTTTTCAATTACACCTCCGAGAAATTAAATTTAGAAGTAACATAAGGTGATATCAGTACTAGTACCATTACCTAAAGACAACGTAATTCTGTTTTGGTGTTAACAGAACAAGTTGAAGCGATAATATTAAACTATAGAAATTCTAGACCATGAATAGGGTAGCAAATGTACCAAAAGTGGAGAGGTAATGCGCTTCTCGACTGCAAGAACCACCCCTTCCTTAGTTTTTATGGCGATCGCAGTGGAACCCAACTACAAGGATCACAAATAATACTAATTTTAATCAAAACCCACAATAGTTTAAAATAGACTCTTAAAGGTGAGTAAAAATAAAGATTCATAGTGAGTGTGGTTACCTTGATGGCTTCAATGGCATATTCAACTTGAAACAATCGGCCTTCCGGAGAGAAAGTGTTAACTCCTCTATCATACTCAGTCCTAAAAATAATAAATTCACATAAAAATTCAAAAAAATCTAACTAAACAGAACATTATAACATCCAAAAAAAAACCAGGTTTCGAGATGGAAATGAGATTCTTTTTTACCTTGTGAGGAACATTCTCAATTCGATTATTAGAGCTCAAATAAAATGGCTGCAGATAAGTTAAACACGAAGATATTAGGAAAGGGTACAAATTTAAACAGCTTAACACAATTCTGCCAAATCAAAATCCAAACTTTCACTGAAATAATTTGAAAAAAATAAAGTGGATCTGAATCTGACTAACCTTTAATTAAGAAATTACGAGCAGACTTCAAATTTTTAATTTGATTTGGCTGAGATTTATTTTATACCTGCTTTAGAACCCTTCTTGAGAAGCAAGGCAATGGAAAAGGGCAGCGGAGACTCGGGTTACCCGGATAGTTCCTGGGTCATTGGGCATGGATTAATATTGGGTCCACTAGAATTAAAAGAAATGACTAGACTAGCACTAAAATATTGCATTTTGTATTCTTCTACTTAAGACAAATTTTCTATATTTTAAAGTTTTTGCTAACTAATCCTAATGGGAAAAATTAGGATTTCAGATTGTGTGATTTTGAGTCTTTTAACCTTTATAAAAGTGAGATTATAGATCCTCAACCTTTAATACGTGAACCACATATGGTAAGTGGCTCGGTGGTTTTGTCATTGAACTTGATTAAATCGTGTGAAAGACGCTCAAGATATAATGTTCCTATCAAATAGTGAATCATAGACTGGGGATCCAAAATTTGAATTTTGAAGATTGAGAACCTAAAACCACAACAATTGATAAGTTAGGGACCATAGCCCTAATTTTTCCATCCTAACATGCTCAATTGGTGTGGTGAGCCTTCTCTGCCGACAGTTACTAGGCTACTTCCTAAGCAACAGATTGACCCAAATACTGGAGTCAGAACTTCACAAAATTGGGGCTAGGCCAGCCAGCTGGTATTGGATGGAGAAAGAGATAAGAGATAATAAGGGCTCTCATAATGATGCATTCTCCGGCCCAAGAAACTAGCCATCTTGGCCACTGACTACAGAGTTAAGCCCAAGAAAAGCTTCACTTATAAGTAATGTTCATTTGGTGCTTTTATACCGTTGAACCAAAATACTTTGAATGCACAATCTTTATCCGTTATCGTAGAACATTCCATTTTTTTCTCAAATTCATTCTTCAAAAAATCATTATTACAATTTTTTTTTTATTTTTTAAGTGAAAATGGGGAGAGCTTATGACTATATGTACAAACAACCATATGAAGACCTGCCTGCCCTCTAGCAGTGTGTTTGTTGGTTTGTGGATTTAGAAGACTACTTGGGACTTACCCCAACTCACAAATCACTTTCACTTTATGACAACTTTAAATCAACTATTCTTCGTCAAATCTCAATTATTACTTTGAGATGGCCCATGTGACTCAATTTTACTTTCACTGGATTTCGACGAGTGAGTGGATGACAGTTGCCTCTGTCGTTTTTATAAATAAATAAATAAAAAAAAAAATAATAATAATAATAATAATGCATTGGGGATCACGAGCCATGACAGAGGAAAGATGTCTGATGAGGTCCAAAATGGGGCTTGGCCCGATCCGAGCCTGGTTCGGACTTTTTTTGGATTAAGCCCGAATCGTCCAGCCGACGAATTTTTTTGTCATCCCTAGCTTACATTCACCTTGAGATAAGACAGATGGTAGATATGTGTATGAAGTTTAGTTGTTAATAGTTGAGTCGAAGTTATATTAAAGCCTATTTTCACCTGAGGACCATCACCACTATTTCCATCTTATGTAATAATGTCTTTACCTTTCGCATAAGCACAATTTTTAGTGTTAGAATAACTTGGTAAATTATGCATTTGCCCTCCTATTGGGGTGGTTTCCGAGTATATTAATGCCACACCCCATTCATACAATATACTAACCAGTGTAGGAATACAATTGATCACTTGACCTAGGCATCCAAATTCACACACACTTTTTTTGTGTTAGTAAAATGACAACATCTCCAAAAGTATATCCGAAATCAAAGATCATAAAACCATAGTCTCTATAACACCCCATTCATATAGATAACAATATACTAACCAGTGTAAGACTACAATTGATGACTTGACCTAGACATCCAAATTCACCCACACTTTTTTTTAATAAGATGAAAGCATCTCCAAAAGTATCCGAAACCAAGGATCATAAAATCATAGTCCAACATATTTATCCTGAAATTGTAAAAGTATTTACATGATATTTCAAAAATCATACCGAATCCCTAAAATATAATACAGTTGGAGTCTACAAAATAACGTTTCAGGTCATCATCCATGTACATCAAACTTCGAAATCCCGTAAGAGCTCCAATTAGTATAAGTACTCCTCCTCTCCCTTCCTCTTAGTATAAGTACTCCTTCATTAGGGTGAGAGAGGGACCCTTTTTTCTTTTTTTGGAATCCCTAGCCTTAAAAGAAAATTCTTAACTTTGAAGAACACACTCTTAGCCATGTTCCGACGACCACCTCATCGCCGGACGTCATTTTCCGGTTATGAAATCACTAACTTGACTGTCGAAGTGATCGATGCCGCTTCCACCTCCACCGGAAAAGGCCACAAATGACTAACGGTGTGTTCCCGTGCGCAAAAAGGAGCTTACGAAGAGTATTATTCTGTTGGCCACGTGTCATTACCATTTTTCGGGGTCAACACTAATTTTTTTGAGTTGACGGAGAAGTTTAACACGGGAAAACTAGGACAATATGCAACAAAAGATTAATCCGACAACACTTGTGAGACAAGAATAGCAAATGAAGATGGAAATTAAGCTTCAGTTTTCATCACCCATACAGGCATTAAATGAAAAAATAAATCATCAAATGAGATTCTCAAAATTAATCAAACCTATGTACAAGCAACATAACTGCTTGTTTAACCGAGCCTATCACGACACCACCATGGCTTTGACTGTTCAACTTCAACCTATCATCACCGGCAACTTACACACTTAAATGGGCAAATAAAAAGTAGGAGAATTTTCGTAAATGTCACTAAATTTAAAAATCCAAAAAAAATTGTCATTTTCACTTTTTGTGAGCAAAAATGTCACTTTTTTTATGAAAAATGTCCAAATTATCCTTAATAACACCTTTTTAGGAGCATTTAATGTTTGATTTGAATGTAATTAATGATATGATGTGATAATTTAATTTAAATATTATAAAAATTGTTTATATGTATATTATATTGAGTAATATGAGTTTTGTTTTTAAAAAAAAAAAAGATAAAAGAATTTGAAATATTAACATAACTACACATCATCTTTTCTTCTCATTAACAAACTCTAACTTCTTCTCCATCTTCTTCATTTCTTCATCAAGAACACATTATTATTGAATTCATCATCCATTTTGAGATGTTAGCCTTTACAAATTGTTTATAGTTTTATTTTATAGAATCCTATTTATTAGATGTTAAATACAATATGGTCAAATGCAATAGGAGAAATTTTTGAAACTATTATTCATTGATTTGTTTGGTTCTTAAAATATTTGTGAAAGATAAAAATATCAATATCTTGTACAAAACTGAAGAATTCCATAT
>CAIGRT010148773.1:0-34102 GCA_903798405.1 Fraxinus platypoda | reverse complement strand
TTCCTTTGGCCTCTAAACTCAACATCCCCATGAAGAAATCTTCCCTCCCAAAAACATGAAAAATGACCACTACTCCAAAAACTGCATCTGCTAGTGCCTTCGTTTCCCTTATTGTGGAACGAGTGAAGTGCTTACGCTCCTTTAGAAATACGGGCGAGCCAAAGAGAAGTTGTAGCAATGAGCTAACTTTGTTGAAACTTCAAACGTAAAGCTCGCAAAGACTTCGAGCGAACTCCACATGTGCCGAAAAATAGATTGGACTAATCTTCATCTCCATTAGAAGTGAATAGTTAAATCAAGCCTTAGTTATGCAAAAGTCACACATGTAAGTTTGCTTGGACTTCCAGACTATGAGAATTCTTAATTGCTTGTCAAAGACCTTATTTTTCCTCATATATCATTCTGTAGTTTTTGATTTAAAGCTGTGCAAGTAAGAATATGAATACATGAGTTATGTATGATCAAAGGAACCTTGTAAGAATCACCAACTTCTCAGTGCTTCATCCATTGGCTGCAAACATTCTTGCGGGTTGGAGTAAAAGTAATCTTCTACCTTTGGTTTATCTGAAATCACAACTCGACTCTTTGGACACCCAGTGCGGTTTGCATGAACTTCCTTTACAGTCGATGAAAACTCGTCCCAGCTCAACAATCCATTTTCGTATTGATCGATCAAATTGACCAAAACTTTTCTGTCCAGTAGGATGGTCTTCTTGAAACCTAGATATCTGAAAGATTTTGAATTACACCAAACCAACAACTTCAGTCACAATGATATAAAAAAATGATACATTCTATACGAGTAAAGAGTACCTGCGGTGTCCTTCAACAACTTTAGCCATATTCCCATCATATGTGGGAACAAAGACATCACTCTCCAACGAGACGAGATAATCGAGAGCTGCCATCTGAGATGAGTGGTTCCGGAAGAACCGCAACTCCGAAGGCTCTAACAATTTCTCCTTTCTAACCTGTTGTACAAAATTCAAGCTGCAGGTTAAAGAGTACTGTCCATAATACAAGAAAAGTATCTGTGAATATCAATCCAAGGAGGCGAAAAGCCGGCTAATGTTACTGACTAGATTCCAAAATGCTGCTGCCAAAGGTCTCAATCTCCTCTCTCGGCCGTAAATTTCACCAGCAGCTATGTAAATTTGAACATTGTGATCAACGCCGAGTGCAGTTAGTACTAAAGCAGCTTCTTCAGGTGTCAAAGGGCATAAACCTTCTCTTCTTTTGAGTTCAGAATCTATGGCTTTCTCCTTCCACCAAGGATTAGCATATCTAATTGTCATTGGTTTTCCACCGGTCAATAAGAGATCACAGTTTGAATACTTATATGTGAAAATAAAATCTTTTTACGGCTTTACCTCATTCTCGTCAGTTCATCCACCTCCTCGTTGCTGCACCCTCGAGTGCAACCAGAAAATGATAACATGTCCATTTCATATCTAAGATGGAGGACCAAGAAAGGACCATTTTGCCTCAGAATCCTGACAACTTTTCGACCCAATTCCTCTATCCGGGCAGTGAATCTCAGAGAATGAAAATTAACTCTACAGCGCAGCTTCTGAATCTCGAATGGTAAACCATTATTAGCAAGCCGAGCATCAGTTCTATTCAGATGTACCACTTTATGACTTTTAAGAAGGGGAAGAATCTGTCAATGAACATCATGACATTAATTTTTGTACACCATCCTTGAAGCAAAATAAAATATTTTGGCTTGTATCTTAAATACAGTAAATAACCTGTTGACGGTAATAAGAAATATTTGACCAACTGATAGGAGGTAACTCGTAGAATATTCCAAGTTCAACCTTTCGTTTAAGTCTCGGTGGAAGCTCTTTCAATATCCGGACCTCATCCCTCAAAGATGAAATGAAATGATCGACATCAAATATATCCTGGAAATTGCTGCCATTTGGAAAGAAATTCTTAACGAATATGATGAATAGCAATTCAAAATTCAGGGCGATTGTGTAAAGGGTATTTCAATATTACCTCGGATCAGCCCAAAATGAAGTTTTATCCAAATCCGGTACAATAAGAGTAACGTTAAGATGTCTGGCAATAGCAACCATGTCACATATCTTCACAGCAAAAGGGAAAGGCGAATGAGGCATTAGCAGCAACAAAGTCATAACATATTACAAGAAAATCGTAACAAACTGAAGGCAACTCACAGCTGCTCGCATTTGATTGAGTCCACCATTGCAAGAAACAACAAGATAACCATTGTTCTTATAGACCCCTGCAAGCAATGAAACCAGGTTCAACTAATAACTCCAAAATCGAACATATCATATCAAAGCTCGACCATCAGAACATCTCACCCGCATTGGTTATAGAACGAGTGAAATTTCTTATAGTGAACTAAAATACAGGGGATCAACTTTGAAGCACAGAACACATTGCACGGAGATCAGTGACGAATTATCGGTATCATATAACACAGAGCAAATTGAAATTCAAGCATAAAATTCCATGTCATGTACAATAAGCCTAAATAACAAGTCACATAACAGTGGAAAGTGAAAAGTTAAAAGGCCAATGGCTCACTCTTTGGAGGAAGCTGCACTTTTCGACGCGGCAAAGACACATTAGCCTCTGTGTGCGCATCAGGAGGATTGGAACAAGAAGGCCAACTCTTCAACAAGTTGGGTCCCCAGACCTCTCCTATTGCCACCAATTGAATTATACAAGTCCATAGCAATAGAGTAGTGATTGCCCTCAAAATCCATATCTTCAATTTAGCATGAGAAGTTGTAAAAAACTTGGTATTTTCTACTCTCACTTCACCCAAAAACCTCATCCTCGTAACTCCCAATTCCTCTCCTTCACTTTAATCTTTTCATTGCTATATTTCAGTTTACACATTAAAAAAACTCACTTTCAAACAGATGAAATTGAATTTCAAGGCCCTTGAGTTACTGATGCTCCTAGTGCCAGTTCTTAGCCCTAAAGGACAATTAAAAAAAAAGAGACGAACCAAAATGAAACCAAGATTATGAATTGGTGATGTTAAGAATAATATATATAGCAGAAAAAGGTGAACTCTAGGGACAGATTTTGATGCTATTTTTAAGCCAAAAATGACGAATCTAAGGCGTTAACTATCATTTAATACACGACCTCGAAAACCCAAAAAAGGAAAAACTAACAACTTTGTTAATTATGAGTTATGACTACAATTAAGATTCCTGACTATGAGAATGCTTAAACTTTTTTCTGAGTCACATTCATGCACAAAGAGAAAATTCTAAGTTCCATCAAACGTACAAACAGATTGTCTTTCTCTCGTGCTCTTAAGTGGTGAAAATCTTGAATTTAGTATAAAGCAAACCACTTTTTTTCCCCCATTTCAAAGTCATACTACAAATTGCTATTTGAGTTGAAAACTGAAAAGTTACTTATTTTAGGTCTGAATTGATGATTAACTTATGACTAAGCTTCTAAGCCACTTTTATTGTTTGTTTTTGCTTTTATTCACATTCTAATCATGAAGTGTGCAGTTCCCATCAAACCCCACTTAGTCGAAAAACTTCATAATTCTTTACAAGTCACTCTTTATGATTTTGATGGTTTCCATTCAACGATGTTTTGACGTAAATATAGTTTCCTCTTTATAGAATTAAGTTGAGAAAGACGCAATATAAATGTCATCGAAATATAGAGAGCGGTTAAAGAAAATCCGAACACGAAATATCGTGTGGAATTAAAAATATAAATTGTGTCCTTTTTTAATTTTTAATTTTTTTAGTTATGTTAAATGACGTGCATTAATTAACTCAGAAAGAATTGATAATATTTTGCAACTCGTGATTTATACTTGTGAACCAAACAGGACCAACCCAGACAAAAAAACATTTGTCTTGGACTCTACAAAGGTGACAAATTGCCCGTGACATATTTTTTTCATTTCTGGCAAAACAAGTACACTATTTGGCTTTGAGCATGGTGTGAAATTCTTCACCATGTTTTGGATAAGCATGGAAAGGTTTTTTCTATTCATGTATCATTGTTGTAAAATAATTATATTCGTCTATCTATTTCTTATACCATCGATCAAACCTAACGTGGACATAAGTGGTGTATAGTGGTTGTAAGCTATTGCCTTGATGTGAAGTTTTGGGGTTAAGTATCGTAACAAGTGTAATTCACATGTTTAGATATCAACGTTAAGTTTCAAGCCAACGGGAGAAAGTTTAGGATGACGTCAAGTCATCATGCTCCTTATACCGTGGGTTTTGACGATATATCCCATTTACTAATTGTAAAATAATTAATGAATGATTTTAACCAAAACTTATGGAATCTTTGGCTTATCTTAGTTAATTAACTATGAAAGAGTGTCGCAATATGTTGATACCCAATTTAAAATTTAATTTGGTTTTGAATCTTATAAAAATGTTACATCACATTGAAACAATCCTATAAGCTGACTCATTAAGACAAGTACATCACTTCAAATTTCAACACCTACTTAAAAACACAATTATCATTTTCAACACCCCCAAACATAGCATTGTGTGTATGATTTGATTTGCACATATCTATGTACCAACATATAAATCACGTAATCTTGTATTATGTGTCATTCGATATGTAAGTTATATCAATTCACGACTGACTTAAAATGAATCAAATAGAAAAATTAAGTAGTGTCTCTAGTTTTTTCATTATGTGCTGATATTATATTGAATTAGTGGGATAAATGAGTGGGAACGGATTTAAATGCCTCCATAGAGATGATAGTGAACTTAATGCACTAGTCTTGGTGGTGGTGTAATTGAAATAATTTGTTTCCATTAAGGCTTGAGTTGAAACCTGAATTTGATAGTACAAATTGACGATAATTGATAGTGGTCACCCCCCACATATTGTGGTTGGAATTTTAGTCAGATTTCCTTATTGGGATAGACAAATTCAATTGGTGGTAGAATGGACAATGACCTAGAAATAGAAATGGAGGTGAAAAGTAAATAAAAGTGGAAGGGATTGGTGTACAAAAATAACAAATAAATGAATTTGGTTTACTGTCCAAATTTTTTTATTTGGGTTCTTTTAAAGATTTAACAGACATTTCATTCACATGGGCTGCTTCCATTTCATTACTGACATTAAGAGTGGAACTTGTTGAAGCATTAATATTCACAAGTGGCAGGGTTCAGATTTTTCACATGGAAATGAATGCACATAGAAATGGTATAATCACACCTACCTAGGTTAATTTCATACTTGAAAATTTGGTGAGAAATATTCGACTTTCCATGATTTATACAAATTATCAACATATTGCAACCCTTCTCTTCTATTTTAACTGAACATCAGCTATATAGAAACAGATAAATAATTAATAATACAAATTAGCTAGGTGAAGACATTATTGAAGGAAAGAGATGGTGGGTACGTGGCGTAGCTCATTTGGCCACGTCTTTGTGAGCTGTTCCTATTGTTTTCCTTTTGTCTTTCGCTCCAAGTTGAAAGTCAAATTGATTTAACAGAACGTCTTACTAAAGAAAGAAATCCAACCTGAACTGCATGAACAGGATTTCATTCAAGATACAACAATGGAATCAAAAACCCTTACACATTTGAATTTGTTTACAGACAATGGTATCCTTCAGCTTTTCCCACCATTAATAGCAGCGCGAACAAAATCCTCGCATTGAGTAAAGCCACCACTTAATACATCGGATAAAGCACCGATTATGTCAAATGCCTCCTGTAAATCTGTAGCAGAAGTCATATCATCGAGCCACGTCAGCAACTCCTTGGAGAAAGTCACCATTTCTTTCACATTTAATAGTTTCTCTTTCATCGTCAACTCCCAAGCTTCCAATTGTCTACTTTCGTCTTCCCCTTCTGCTTCCTTGGAGGTCGTCCCTTGTGTTTGGGCATTGTCTAAACCAGAAGATTTTCCAACTTTGAAGAAATACTGCAGCTGCTCAATCAAGCCAGTATAAACAAGCATCGGTTGAATGGTGGAAAATAACTCATTAGATCCTCCACTTTCTGCTGAGAGGCTGCTTGCGGTCGTTTCTGATTTCAGTGAAGAGCGATGCATCGAGCGTCCATGACGCTGCATGTACCCATGGTGTATTCCACACTGTAGGAAAGCACGTCGATGTTGCAACCAAGACTCGTATGATTCTGACAGTAGTGAGCTCACCATCATGAATTGAACAGTTTCCTCTGTCCCACTGGATGGCTGGGTACCAGGAGAAGACATTTTGGATTCTGATGTAGGCGAAGACAAATAGGTATTGATAGATTTGGCCATGTTATGCCGCTGGGAAGAGTCGTGATCCAAAAGGTGCCATGCCATCTGTATCATGAAAGGTAAAAATTTGGAGTTGCTTTCCTTACCGCCACCTCTACAATCTGCACTGAATGATGCGCCAGTGGCAAAACGAGCTAGCATCTGCCATATTTCAATATGCAATTAGACAAGTGCAGAAGTACAGAATAAGGAACAAAAAAAATAGTGGGAAGTTGTAAACTCAAATAGAACAAATGAAAGAGGCAGCTTACCAAAACAATGTCATTCGTCAATAACCGGAGTCTGCTTCCATCAGCACGTCCAAGAGCATTAAGATAATCCCAATATTGGTCAACATATCTTACGTATTGTCCGATAGGAACAGATGGACCTCTCAATGGAAATAAATTATTGCAGAGTGTCTCATTGTTTCTGAGGGCTGCTCCATCCCATTCCTTCTTTGGATTCTTAAGGGCAGCATCTGCCCTTTTAGCCTCTTGATGGCACTGGAAATGTATGATATTGAAATGACTCACAGTCGTGTAAACACAATCTCCACGAGCATTTCCTGAAGTTCCAATGCCCAGGTTCACCCGCTTACTGTAAGTGTATACACCCAATAAATCAGTAGGTCGCAACCGGTAGCCCTCTCTGCAAACCATGCAAGCTAGACCATCTTCCTCCTCAACATCTTCAAAACCTTCGAGGACAGGATGAGCAACTACAATTCGTTCAGCACCACCTGAATCCAGCTCTTGACGCATACCAAGTCCCTGGCAAAAATAGGACGACATTACCACCAATAAAAGTTCATCACTATAACTCATGTTAACATGAAATAATTCCTGAATTCACGTCTGCTTTATAAGATACATAATATATCACACACAAATCTCTACTGTCTTAAGATAATGTAGAAGAGACTAATGAAGGTGAGGCTGTAGAAAGCTTCAAATGGCTGCAGTTCGCAGAGAAATAAACTGTTGTAAGGGAGGCAACTGCAAATGAGTTCGAGAAGAAATACCTGAAGCATCTCCTCTCGTTTCTTTAGAGCTCTACGCCTCATCTCATCGCGAGTAGCATGTCGTAACTGGCGCACTTTCTCTGCCAGGAAACTATCACCGTTTCCATCCTTGTCACTAAGAGTGTCCAACAAATTTTCAGCCCTTGCCCCAATCTCATTTTCACCAGGAACGCCCTCCAAAGCATGGAGCAAAGGTAAAATTCCTTCTTCGTCAATACACCTTTGAGTGGCCAAGTGACCCATGGACAGCCCCCTAAGCATTGAAAGTATAAGTGGAACAGAAGGCATTTTCAACCCAGATGTCCATTCTGCACTAGATTTAAAGCCTGCCTGCCCAGTGAACACAAAACTTTCCTTCAGATGTCGCACAGCAACACCAGTTATCCCCTTCTCCAGTATAATATCCTTCAACCTCTCTCCACAGGAACTTGTCTTCAGTGATTCTGAGACTCTGACGAAATTCTCCAGGGCAAACTTTTGTTTGGCTGCCAGCTGAGCGATTTTTTCATCCTTAGGATTACCTTCATAATGCTTCTGCAACCTGTCAAATTCCCTCCAATTCTGCAAGTACGGATCAAAATGCTGAACGAGAGCATCCATGGCCGCAGGTTCTCCATAAGTCAAGTATGGTAAAATTCTGGCAACCATCTCTGTGTTCCTCTGCTGTTTACTTGACTTCTTAAGTCCTGAAGGATGAGATAATCGTTCCAAGAACATGAGAACTATTTTCTTAGCCTGTTCACTGCTACCTGTATCTTCGGTAGCGACTGTAACCCCTGGCGTGATGTTAATATTATCACTCTCATTTGCTTCCAGTGTTAAAGACTCCACAATCAAGAGAATACCCTCGGCTGGCTCCATTGCATCGACAGAGAAGGCACGCCTTGAAGTTTCAAGGAGTAGACCTAAGGCTCCCAATCTTAACAATGCTCTTCTGTTTTCCCTTATTTTGCAACAAAGCATTAACAGGTTAAGCACAGAGACCAAGTGCTCTTGGTTGGACTTCAAATCATCTCGCAGGCGCTGTTTAATCAAATGCAGTATTAGAAAAAATTATTATAGCATGTTCAAAACTAGGAACGGTAAAGCATAATGGAATACAGCCAGAAGTTTGAAGAGAAAAAAGTAAAAGAAAGTATGTTAAAACAAACAAGTGAAGGCCTATCAAAGTAACTTGCATACCTGAACCATGCTCAACAGAATTTCAAGTCCCCCACATTCTCGGACAGCACCTGCAATTGCAAATTCAACCTCAGGGTCTTGGGATTCCTCTCTATCCTCATCCAATTCTTTGATCATCGGCTCTGTAGCTTCACCATCCAATCCCTACAATTTGAAGAGCTTATCGTTTGAATGCAAGAAAAGAAAAAATATTACGTCTTTCCAGTATCAGAGTAGAGAGAGCAGATACTTTGGACCACCATAATGTTTCCACATAAGACAATCATAGGAAGGAAAAACCCAGATATAACTGCGTAACCTATTACATTTTGACTGTAGAAGCAAACCTGAAGGCGGTAAGTCACTGTCATTGGAGGACATTCTCTGGTAGATGCGACTGTATTAGTGGATGGGAACACTGTCCCAGCTGATGTATTTGAAGATTGACCATTTGACTTCTTCCAAACTTGCTCATAAACTTGAGCAATACTCAAATCGAGGGAGATGATATTTCCAGCAACTAGCAGTTCCATGCCATAGTCATCTTCAAGGAGACCTAACATATCCAACTGGTGGCAAATTTTATTTTTGACATCACGCATGAGTGGACCGATCTCAGCACTTGAGTATGGATTCTTGGTCATTGATCCCCTAATAAATTCCTCCTGTGTGTGTGCCTTGTTCAATATCAAAAGATATACAGGCTCTGGTTTTGATGGGCAAATCAAATTGCAGAGCTGCTCCAAGATAAACTGCACAGAGCATAGAAAAAGCCGGTTTATTCAGTACAACCAAACACATGGTCAGATCATCACTTCCAAACTTCTATTTACACCAGTTGAAAGTAAAAAAGAAAAAAATGGGTTTCTCCAAATAAAGTCATCACAAGTAAATTAGTAGTAGCTAGTTTTTTTTTTTTTTCCCAGGCCCAAAGGGTTGTCAAACATCGAATCATAATCATTTTTTTATTGTGCACCTCAAATTAACCTATCAATTTGTGTCAAGTAGGACAATTCTGGCTAAAGCCTAAAGTCAAGAGGCAGAAGGGAGAACTTCGCTACATACCAAAGAATTACGTCCTTTTCTCTCTTCTCCATGAATTTGTAAGCCACCTATACATGCCTGGATGAACTTCCTTTTATTTTCATTGCTCTCGAGCAGAAGACCGTCAAGAAGTTCTTTCAGAAGTCGATTACAATCACTTATGAGCTTCGTCTTTTGAACAATTAAGCCCCTGATCACAATAAGTGCCTCAAGAATCTCAGATAACAATTGTTCTCTCATCAATCTGCCACAACAAAAAAATTATGTGACTTAAAAATATTGACAAAAAAGTTCCACTATGTATCAAAATCGTGCCAAGCACTAACCTCGATCTGATATTAGGTACCTCCAAAAATTTACCAAGGAGCTCTATAAGTTTATGAAGAATAAAACCTTGTGAGATATCAATTCGGAGGCTCCTCTCTAAGGATTCAATATTATTCACTTCCTGGGTGATTAGCTTACATATGGTGCTCAAGCATCCTCTTACAGTCAAGAAAAGACGTGCATCATCCGAATCTATCATTTTAAAGAGCAATTCAAAATATTCTGCAGCATTTTCACCTGAGGAAAGAGTGGCTGGTAACAAAGACATTAGCAAGTTTAGCAACTGAAACCGTCTCAATGAACTCTGGCCACAAAGCAGACTCACTAGCATGCACATCTCAGATCTTATAGACTGTGAACAAGCACTCAATATGAGTTCTGTAACCCATGATCCCAGTTCAAATGATCTTATCTCGCTTTGAGCTGTCTTACAAGCACGCCGCTTCCATCTGAGAGCATATTTCATGGCCAGGTAATCATTCCTCTGCGCCCGAGACTTTTGGCCACATCTTACTGCGGTAGAAACTTTGTATTGTCGCCTAACAAAATCAAGATAAGAAGCTCCTTTTTCCCATTCAGAATAGTTTAGTAACTGAATATCTTGAGTCTTTGGATAACCACCCCAACTCTTCTCTAGTGGCTCTGACGACTTAGTTCCATTGATCACCCCACTAGATCCAGAGATATTAGAGTTGTTTTCATCTTTTAAATTTGAAACTGGAGCAGGCTTTCCGGTCACTGGCTCTTCATCCACTGTATCAGGTTTTGGGGGAGTACATGCCTGAGATATAATCTTCAGACAGGGAAGGATAACGTGCTCAGACACAGCAGGATGTTTTCCACCCAGTTTAATGGATTTAAATAACAACTGGAAGACAATTCTCAGCCTAGACTCCCAAAAGTCATCTGTTAAAGAACACACATCTGAAAGCACCATCAACTCTTCGCGTACTGCCAAAGCAATGTCCACAGACCGGTGATGTTCAAGACAGTAGATTACCTTCTTTTGCAGTAAGCTATTCAATTCTGCCACAGCATTCACATCCCCCTCAGAAAAAGCGCAGAGTGCTGCCCTGGCTTGGACACGGGCTGTTTTTGGTCCCTGATGTATATTGTTTTCAAACAACTCACGTAAAATGCCAGAAGCAACAAGTTGCCTCTTGGAGCTTGGATGTTTGGATAGCACTTGTAATAACTCAAGACATTGTGTCACGAATGTAATAGCACACCCATAGCAACTATTTGGAGATCTTGACACAACAAATCTGGAGGCAGTAACTGCATTATTGGATTGCTTCTGATGCAAATAATTCATCAAAACTCGTCTGAGACCTTGAAGAGTCTGAACACTTTTGCTCACAGAATCAAAAGCTGCCTTGCATTTCTCACCATAAAGGACACCAAGAAGAGCAATTTTACGGTTAATCTTGCAGGAGGGGCCAGGCAGAGAGACCATCATTTGCTGAACAGAATCCTTCTGCTGAGAGTCCATCTCATTCTCACCAATGCTTGACACGATCTTCAGCAAAGGTTTCTTGAATCCCAAAAGCTGTTGATATCGCCGATGAGCATTTTCTGATTCAGATTCTATTGCAGCCAATCCTCTTTTCATATCTTCGTCATTTTCCATGCTATCAAAAGTAAAACTTGGCTTAGCCATAAAATTAAATTCAAAACGACCATATTTACTGTACCCGCACTCATTGCACAAAAAGGAATCGAGATTTTCATAATTGATATTACGGCATTGCCTGCACTGATAAGCATTCTCGTGACAGTTGCCACAAATTCCATGCTTGTCAGCGACAGGTCGACTGCAACGTGGACACTGCAATGGTTCAAGGGATAATGCTTGAAGATTTTCATAGAAAGAATCCAACTCAATCATAAAGTTACACGCCGTTATCGGAATTGGGAAGTCCACTTTTAGCTCTGTCTGATTGAAAGCAAGATGGCAAACCTTTGCCCGCTTCCAAAGTGACCAATTATTTTTCAACTCCGACAAGTCCGCGACTGGTCTGTTGTTATAGTACAGATTCAGAACTTTTACCGATTTGGACTTGCGAGCATCATGAACATTCATGGTCACACTCTGAATGGTGTAGCTACCAGTGCATTTCACAATAATGCGATTATCAGTGAACTTTGTTTCCGACTTCAAACTTTCTAGCTTCATCCTGCTATATGGGACCTCAGGAGAGCTGCAGGCAACACAAGGTTCGCTCTCAAGATAGTAACCATCAAATTCTACCAAACCACTCAAGGTGTTGTATATGCGTGAATTGGGATGATTGGCCAAAAGCTCATTTTGTAAGTGTAGCGTCTCAAAAATGCATTTAATCACATCGGGGGTCAAGCATTTGTCGACAATTTCATTTTCCTGCTGTTTTGAATTGTTATCTGGCATCTTCCCGAGTAAGGAGGTGATGAGTTCCATATATTCAACAATATTTTGACCATACAATGGCAAGCATTTCACTTTCTGCAAGAGAACAGTCAACATATCTTCCTTGAATCCATGTTTCCCATGATGCCAGGCCCCAAGCAGAACGGACTTGGCTTCTCCACGCACAGAGCTGGAATTCCATTCTAACAAAAATGTGTCAATAAATTGCCTTAAGCAATCACCGCACCGGTCAGTAAAAACATTTAATACCGGTTCCATATCCATGTAAGACTTCTCCATGAGAGATTCACTTCCATCTTCTCCTTTCTTCTTTTTCTTTGAGTCCAGGGATTGTACCCCCAACTTATTTGAGCTGACACCTGCATCTCCTCCTTCAACTTTCTGCAAAGAGTGACTCATTTCCTTTCCAGTATAAAGAGCCAAATTCAAAAGTTTCAAAGCCTGAACAACGCACTCTTCTCCAAAAGAAAAAACTCCACTCAAGAGAAAAGGCAAGAGATCACCATGCTTCAAGCAATATTTCTGCCAATTCCGAGGTCGTGCTGCAGCTACTTCGGCTACAGTGGAGAGGCATTTCACAATCTTGACACCTCTCTCATATGAGATGGTATTTTGAAATCCACCCGACTTGTTTATGTGCTTGTAGAGCTTTTTAATTTCACTTGAGAACTGCCAACTATCTCGAACACTGTAATAGTGTGTCTTACTACCACATAGATGCAGAAACAACCTCCTAGCGTATCTCCTCACGAATGTTGTATAAGGGTTGTTGATATAACTGCAGAGAGCATCCTGATACCCATCAAGCTTCAAATCTTTGCCAGAAGAAATCTTGTACGACTTGTCTTTCTCCCCACCCTTGTCGTGCTTTTCTGGTCGAATTAAACAATAAACTAGGCGAAAAGTGTTCTCCAGCAACAGTCTATGATAGTCTGCAAATAAATCTGTACGATGAGATTTGGCATATGAATCAGAAAAGAATGGTGAGAAATTGCCAGCTGGTAGCTCTCTCCGGACTGTTAATAGCGCACCACAGCCAGATCCGGGGTTTAACCCATAAGAAGTGTCAGTAATGTCAGAAGAGGACTTAAAAACATGAACCAACTGCTCCAAAATGTCCATGAGATAATTAATGAAAGTCTGCTGTCTGAGAGATCCACAAGCCCTATGTAGATAAGAAAAAAAATCGCTTTTCTCATGGCTGTCCAGTGTAGATGAAGCAGACATCTGGATGGTAGTTTTGTCCTGCGTGTCCCCAGACCCACTAGATTTTAACACAGTAACATCACCACCAGTCTGGTTCCAGTTTCGCAGCATAAGCGTAAAGAACATGAAGACAAGGATAGCCACTTCCCCGAAAGATGAACGACTTTGGGATACAAAAGGTTTGTTCAAATTTATCTCATCCAGAAACCATTTTATTAACTTCTCGAAATTTGTGTCCTCAGTCTCTGCGTCATCCACAAAAGGTCCACCAATAGCAGAGGACAATCTGTAGAAGAGCTGCATAATTGGGATTGCCTGAATGCCAGAGGTGGTCTGCATCCATCCTTTCAACTGTTCAAGGAGCTCAGAGAGGAGCAATGAATTGACAGCCCTTTTGGATGCAGAAATGGTAACAGGGTCGATTACTGAAGATGACAACTCCCCAGACTCACTAGGCTCTAACTCGTGGATTGATGGAGTAGAATTCTGCACGCTGATGTCAGCAGCAACTGGCAACAAACTTGAGTTACTTAAATCATCAGTGGAGAAGTGAATTTCATTCCCATCCCCACCCAGCGTCTCTACTTCAATTGGAATTGCTGTCATAGGATGATCTCTAGAATGTGGGGGAGGAAGCCTATCCGCATCTAACACTTCATAACATGTCTCGCATAAATCAAAATCGGGGCAAATAGTACAGTGCCACCTACGCCTCAGTATGGGAACGGTTGAGCAGCCATCACAACAGTATTGAATGGATGAAGTAACTGAGTCTTCTTCAACCATAATCTGGTTATTTCCACTAGCTGTCCTTGTACGATCAGCACGCATGGGAACAGAAGTTGCACCCTCTGTTACATCATCTGCACCTAACATAGTCTGCTTTGGAAAGGGAACCTGCAGCAATCTTGAAGATATGGCCAAGCTGGGAACAGAAATGGAAGATATTAGGTGCATGTTTAATATGCATAAGAGAAGTTCAAAGTCTCAAATTTTATCATCATATTTACCTGCTGGAAGTTTGAACAGCCTCATTGGTAGAAAAAAGAAGCTTTTTCAATAATAAAACAGCAGGAGTAACAGTTTTTTTTCCTGCATCATTTCCACTCAAAGCCAAACACTCGGCGTAACAATAGATGAGTTCCACAGATGATATGACAATATTGTTCATTGTTTGTGCCTCCGGCTGCTCTACTTCCAAAATTCCCCAAAGTACTTGCATAAGTCCATCAACTACTTCAGAACCTACATCAGTAGGTCAAAATAACATCACAAACAAAAATATAAATGCAATAACAATTCCTCAAGTAATGCATAACCATTCATCTATAAATCATCGATCTAAAAACATGATGCATCATTCAGAACAAGAAGTACAGAAGTAAGCAAGAAAACATCAATTCAGGAAATGACCAGAAAAAACCATAAAGATAAACCAAATTACAGCCAGTTGACAGATCAGACAGGAAAAATAATAGTACAAATTCTACACACATTGTGTTTCAAAGATACTTGTGCTCCCTAGAAGGTAAACAAACAAAATGTGCAGCACAAGTCAGAAAGCCAACATGGCAGGTTAAGATATCATTACATGCTTAGCTTTTACTCCTTTTCCGTGTCTGTTTGGGGGTCGGGGGACCATATAGCAGTAAAGAGTTTAACGACCCACGAAACAGAAAGCAAAAAGGCTAGACTTGGTAAAAACCTACACCGATAATTATATACAAAATGGCAGCCCTAAGGTTCAAGCCACAGCCTTACAATGTCCCCTACAGGCATATATCTCAGCAACATGCAAGAGTAGCCAACAACATGCTACCTAATCAATTCATCCCTTGTGGAAGTATATAGTTGAAACGTGCGAGGGCAAAAACAGCTTTAATCAAATGGGGCAAATCATAACTTCAAATAATTAAAAATTAAATTAACTTCTAATATGGTGTTAAGAAACAATCTACAATAGACTCGTGAGCTCAGGCTGGGGGAATTAATCCTACTACATGCTCAGTGTATCAACAATAAGAGTCCTGGCAGATCGCTTGGTTTTATCCATGGCATTTTTTTTTTAAGTTTAGTTTATTTCTTAATCCAAAAACCTATTTTTCTTTCTTAACCCCTGTTTGAACCACATTAGAATTTTCATTTTCATTTTTCTACTCATTTTCAACTTACACATTCTTCAATAAAATAATATTTTCCATCACATCAATAACTTTTCCTTCTTTTTCAATCACATTCTCCATCAATCTACTGTTCCAAAATACATTCTTCCAAAATAATGTGGCTCAAACACACCCTTAATCGTAATTCATTTCAACCCAAAATAGGATTTTCTCTTTTTAAAAAAAAAAAATATATGTTATATGTAATGTCATTTTTTACCCTTCCTTGAAAGGCTAAGATACACTTGGTTCGATCTATTTCTTTATTTCTCCATAAATCATATTTTTCGAACAATAGGGACAGAATAACTGTTTCTGACTCACCTTGGCATAATGGGCAGCAAAATAGCTCAGAATATGTAGCATTTTCACATATTCTACATTATTCCACCTTTCACTAACAATAAAAATCACAAGCAAAGCCCTACAATGTCGCCCTAATCTTCCTAGAAGCCCTACAACAAAATACCTCAACAGATAGAAGTCCTGGCAGATTAACTGTTTCTGACTCACCTTGGCACAATGGGCAGCAAAATACATCAGATATGTAGCATTGTCGCATATTCTACATTATTCCTCCTTTCACTAACAATAAAAATCACATGCAAAGCCCTACTAAATCACACCCTAATCTTCCTAGAATAAGAGAAAGAAGAACTAAGGCTGCTGACAAACATTCCACCCTAACATGAAACACAGTCGTATTTTTTTTTTTCAGAACTTCTTAACAAGCTCAATAACAGAGATGTTCCAATATCAAGGGAGAAATGTTCAATGCTCATACCAAGTAGTATTAAGTCCCTGTTCGGTAGAAATTAAAATCGAGATTTTAATTCAAGCCAAAGTCAACAACTAATTTTAATACATTTCATGGGACCCACAACTTTTCAACCACACATTTCATCAACTTCTATCAAAATCTACTAAAAATTTAATTTTAATCCCTACCAAAAAGGGCTAATAATAATCACACACAAGAACTAGACACTGATAATGCAAACTCAAACTGCAGATTGTAATTTTAAGAAACAATACCATTATTCTCAAGGAAAGTAGCCAAGTTTGAGCGACGATGCAGTGCAATCTTAGAAACTGCGCGCATCTGTGCTGTGAACTCCTCAATAATCCACCCTGAAGTAGTATCTCCCATTCCCAATTTTGAAGAAAGTAAGGCCGTGGCTTTCACCACTCCAGTAAGGCGCATGGTGTCCTTAACCTAACCATCAAATTGTAAACATAATTTAGACAAGTTTCCAAGCATGACATCTACACTTATAAATAAACAATCACGTGAATGAAACCACTTGATAGAAAACCGGAGTGATGAAAGTAGAAGTCTAGGATTACTTGGTAATAAATATCTCTTTTGGGAAATACAGCCTGCAGGATACGGCTAGCAGCAGCCTGTAACAAAGGCTCCCTATCACTTTCGAATATTGTTTCCAGCACTTGCTTGCATTTGAGCCTACTCAACTCCGCTTTAACTTCTTTGACTTTTGAGCACCCTTGTGGCTTACACAATAAATATATCCGGGACAGGAGCTTGAGGCTATCAGCCATCACCTGCTCCTGCAAGGAAACAGATTGCACAGTGCGACACTTGCTCCCTGATCCTGCGCCCCATGAATTACAACCGAGAGCACGAGCTTCCATGTCTAGAATTGCATCCATCTTCTCTTTCCAACCAAATTCATCTTTTGCTCGTCCATAAACTTCTAATGAGTCTACTCTGGGTGGCGCAGATCCACTGAAGGTTCGACCAACACAAATCGTGAATTCTTCATCAGCTAGAAGTGATTCGGCCACTGTGAAAGGAACATCATACCAAGATCGCATTCCCTCCTCTAATTTTATCACTCTTTGGAAAATAGTAATTTCAGAAGGAATATGACTGGCCGAAGTATTGCCAACATGCACACGAAAACCGACCATGACAATATCAGGATTTGAATTGGAGACTGTTACCTGAAGAAAAAGGCCGAAAAAGGAATTATTGAAGTTCAAGAGTTCTCAAAAAACAAAGTCAAATTATTTACAAAACAGCAAACTACAGGTAAGAATTACATAGAAATTTAATACTGGAGAACAGGGCAAGTGAGAAACGAATGCCCATGTACTGGTTCTAACAATTCCTGAAAGATCAATTACCATCCATCAACAATTCATACTCCTAGAAAAATTCACAATACCTACATGTAAGATTAGCTTAAGCGAGTTGAGCAGATAAAAAGAGTATCTCACACAAGGGTCAAGTCAAGCAAGCATAAGATGCTTTGTGGTCACCTACAGCACGTCATAAAGCACGTGCTGAAACGAAAACAAGTTCGAAAATCAAAGCAATCTTCAACAAACAAAAAGCTCATGGCAAGAAATCTAGATCACCTGTTTCAAGTCATACTTCCCCAATGTTAAATTCAAGATATTGTCAAATAAATTACACTCCGTATGGATACAGTTTATAAATTCAGTCAAAAATCAAACTTCAATTTTGAACACACATTCATAACTACCACTCATTACTATCCACATATTTTGCGAAACCCACTAGTGTTCCTCTCAATGTTCCTATTTATAAACTATTTACAAATTTGCCCAACGAGGCTCATTAAATTATTTGGCCTTCATTTGACAAATTTATAAATAGTTATAAATAGGAATAAAAAGAGTAGTAGTGTGTCCAAGAAAATGTGTAGATAATAATGAGTGGTAGTCATGAACGTTTAGTTGAAATTAATATTTGACTTTGATTAATAAATTTTATAAATAGTTATAAATAGGAATAAAAAGAGGAGTAGTAGTGTGCTCAGGAAAATGTGTAGATAATAATGAGTGGTAGTTATGAACGTTTGGTTGAAATTAATGTTTGACTTTGATTAATAAATTTTAGTGCTCGTTTGGTAAAAATTAAAATCCAATTAAAATTGAAAATATAACCGTTATTGGGTCTCACTTGTCTAATAAAAGTCAACAATAACGATTAGTTTTTCAATTTTAATTCGATTTTAATCTCTACCGAACACGCCTTTAAAAAACCAATTTATAAATTGTATCCAAACAGTGTCTTTGAGTATGAGTGGTAGTTATGAACGTTTGGTTGAAATTAATGTTTGACTTTGATTAATAAATTTTAGTGCTCGTTTGGTAAAAATTAAAATCCAATTAAAATTGAAAATATAACCGTTATTGGGTCTCACTTGTCTAATAAAAGTCAACAATAACGATTAGTTTTTCAATTTTAATTCGATTTTAATCTCTACCGAACACGCCTTTAAAAAACCAATTTATAAATTGTATCCAAACAGTGTCTTTGAGCTACGTTTCTGTTATATATGTAGAGGCATCTACAGCAAAAAATCTTATAAATGCCAGATTGATATACTATTCCAAAAATCTTAGAATATACAGAAGATACTTTCTTAAGTAGAATTTCCTCTTAAATGCTTGTTTCAATACTTTTCTTGTACATGATGATACAATAACTACCATGCACATGGATTTCATTAAAGCATAACATCACTGTAATGAACGCCAAGAAGAGTTCCCGGATGATTATATAAAACCCACAAATCATTTGCAGAGTAGACAAAAAGGTCACTAAAATTTCTCTTACCCTATGGTTTATGATGATGCAAAACGGGGCTAAAATCACATCACATCTCAACAATAGTTGCAAATGTCTCAAAAGATACAGCAAATAAGTTAAATCACATATCAATGATACCTTGAATCCAGCGGAGGTAGGACTCTCTAAGAACCCATCTTCAGATGCCAAAGTTTGCTTTGCTCCTTCAGAATCATTATTTCTGATGGCATCCCCACTAAGTTTAACATCTGATGTTATACAGACAGTTTTCTCAAAAAAGTCAAGTGGGAATTCTGGTTTTACACCTCCATAAGCTTTATTTTTAAGAATACCAGAACGCAATTTCTTAACCTTATCTGACATCACGCTTGTTCCAGTGTCATTTCCAGCTGGGATGTGGGAGTGAATCTGAAGGCTTCCATCATCATGCAAAACAAGACAGTGGACTTTGTCTTTTGACAAAGGCTTGTAAGCAGAAACCCCAACCAATGGTGAGGTTGAACCTACAGCATGCCGCAAATTTTGTGCAAGTATTTCGTGTTCCCCAACAGATATAGCCAGTACACCATTTGATTTCACACTAGAATAGCAAACAAATAAGCCACTGCCACCCAGCAACTCCTTCCATCGATTCAACCCAGCTGGCCGAAGCTTTCCATCGGGGTCATTCTCAAATACAGCAGACATTTCCACTATTGATGTTGCATCTGGATTAAGCCGGCAGACCAAAGTAGTCCCATCTTGATAGGACAGAAAAAGCAACTTGTGAGTACATGAATAATATAGCGAGGAGCCCTTATCATGCTTGTTTCCACCATCCATTTGAATGCTTTGCTTCAAAGGCTGCGCCCCAACATTTCCCTTCATTGACAACTCTAACCTGTATAAGCAGCCCGACTCCGAGAGAACTATCAGAAACACCCTACCCTTAGAACCCACAAAAAGAGTTGCATCCACAATTGTATCATCAGGCAACGTGAAATAGTGCATAGGACTGATATTGTCGTGACAGAGATCATATATTTTGACGAATCTATTTGTGACCACCATTAGCTGAACCTGAGAACCTGGAACCCAATCCACACATCTGATATATGCACCTTGTAGAGCAAGTTCAATGGCCAAGCGATCAATCACCTCACCTCGATTATTCAGTGTAAGAACTTGGCAATCTTCATAGCCAGCTACAACAAGATAATTCTCTACAAGTGAATTAAAAAGAAGGTGTACAATCTCAAAACGAACTATATTCTTAGAAAGAGGCTTCACATTAGCCTTATCAGCTGTCACCGGAGCAATTGTGGCTTGTCCAATCAACTGCCCTACATCAAATATGGCAACTTTATCGCCTTCTCCAACTGCCAGTCGACCTCGGGAACTGACACTAAGTAAGGATTTAACAAGAGAACCACTTGTCAAATGAGATTTCAGTTCCTTCGCATTTGAATAATCTGCTTTTATCTTCAGATCTAACGAGCCACTTTTGTAGGCCTTCTTCAATTGTAACAGGTCATTGTTGTAACGAAGCACTTTGTCTTCAGTCAAAGAAACTTTCTTATCTTTAGAATGGTTGGAGTCTCTTCTACCAATAATACAAGGCAACAATGACGAGCAAACTCCCAAAACACAATCTTCAAGCTCAAGTTCCCTGAGCAACAGTGGCATCCTATCTTGAACCTCCTTCGGGATAGATAACCTGGTAGCGTTATCCAGGTCCATTGATGCATCCTCATCAAAATCTGTATCACTTTCAGGCAACTGATCGCCGTTATCTGCTAGAGGCAGAAAAGACTGGAAGTTACCAGTACCTCGATTTGGTGCACTACTAGTTCCAGTGAATTTTCGAGGTTTCAAGCACTGACAACTGCTACCTCGAACCCCACCGGCCCCACAGTCACAGAAAAAACGACTAGAGCGCGAGTACACAACACGGTGACTACGATGGCAAACTTTAGCGCATACAGAGCAACAGCCTTTGGAGACCGTCAGGTCACATGTATAACAGAAGTACCAATGCTGTTCCATAAAATTACTGCCACTGGATGTAAATGTGCAAACTTTAGATGCCAGGGCCCTCTCACTGTTGCTATCTTCCTCGTCTTCTTTGTCCATGCTACCTACCTCACCATCGGATGTCCCATCATCTTCATCCTCATCAACAGAAGTTGCATCGCAATCCAGTGACATAGACCCTCCTTGATTAGCAGACGAAACTAAGGCATCAGGATTTTTTCTCGAACCAAGGGACCTAGAAGTCAAAGACCCCAAAGCAGAACTACTGCTTGAACCCAGCTTTCCAGAAGACATTTCAACTGTGTTAAGGGTCAACCCACAATCTTTTAAAGCTGTTGAAAGAAATCCAAATAGATATTTCAGTCCTTGAAGCGAACGTTCATCCCCAGCCAGTTTCACTATCAACATCTCAGTTCGCTGTAGAAGCAACTTAATTAAGGCTTCACCCTTGGAGAGTTGGACAACAAAATTATAATAGCCTTTTGCAGCACTAAAATCAAATAGAGTAAATGCATTGTCAAGTGAAAGGAGCATTGCTTCAAATATATGACTCTGTAGTTCGTGCAACGGGAATTCAGAATTGGGTGACAAAAGGCACTTAATGAAATTCATAGTCGAGTCTCTTAAAGAGACTGAAGTTCCCTTTGCACATTGAACGCCAGTGGGTGCTTCTGTTACAGATCCCAGTAACTTCATTTCTAGCCATTTTGACAGGGAAGGACGAGCCATGCCCAGGAATTTCTGCTGTAACTTGATTTTGACAACAGGATACAAGTCCCCAGATAAAATATCCACAAAAAAGTCGAGAACCTTCATATTAACAAATTCTGAATGGCAGTAACCTAGGGAATCAATCAAAACCAGTATGTCGCCTCGTTGAGAACCATAAAGATTCTTAATCTTCTCAGATATATCATCCACACACAGGAAAAATTTGAAAACATCGGTTCTCGAAGGATCTCTTCTCAGGCTGTTAACAACATCAATCATCTTTGTAACCATACATTCGTGGATACTGCTATCAACATCTTTTCCTTTATAGACACTTTGAAAATATTCTTCCATGCGCTTCATAATGAACAAGCTGCTATAGTCAACCCCTATGAAGACCTCACTCAAGTTTTGGTAAATGGCTTCACATTTTCCGCTGAGGCTTTCAAATACCTTGTCACACTTAATTGTCAAGATTGATTCAAGAATTGATCTGATAACATCCGTTTCCTCCCAAATGATTCCTCTAGATTCCTTGATGTTCAGCAGTCCATCTAGAACATTAACTATTCCACTGATATTTAGAATGCAAGAAGATAAAATTTCACTGGGAACTCGAAGTTGAAAGGGAAACCCATGCAACACAAATTCCCAAAAGACTTTAGACCGAATTCCTACAGCCATTTTGTCAACAGTTCTTCCAGACTTAGACAGAAGCTCATATAAAGACTCCAACTGACATGGATTGATCCCCATTTTCTCAAGGAATTCGTCCTGCATACTTTTGTCAAAACCAGCATATTTGAGAAGCAACAGAGGAGAAAGTGTATCGCTAGAGTGATGGCCATTCTCGAAGATTGAAGTAAAAGCTCCTTGATAGAATCCCAAGTATTGCTTCAACAAAGATGACAATATATGAACTACCACTGCAAGTTGATTTACTGTGAAGGCATTGGAAATGAGGCCTTTACTGAAATCAAAAAACTCGGCATCTCCAGATGTGTACACAGGCCAATTGGAACTCGCCATTGGCATAGAATCCAACTTCTTGTGGTGCTCCAAGAAGCCAGTACCAAGTAATGCGAGTACAAAAGAGAGCCATGACCCACACCTCAGAAAATCCCAGCCTAGTTCCCTGACATCCTCAGATGTGAGCAGAGCATTCAAGTGCTGAAGCAAACCCAACATCACATCTGGAATATCAGAATACTTGCCAGTAGTAGCAGAGTGACCCAAGACTGAATGACTAAAATAATGAAAATGTTCCATATTTAAAATATCTGAAACATTAGGGTCACTGAAGCGAGCTCGCCACTTTTCTTCAGAAGGTTCGAGAATTGGGATATCCCAGCAAAGCACAAAAAGATACCGTTCAGTAATGAGGTCCTCTGCCTTCACAGCTTTTTTGCCCTTCCAAAATCCAAGAATCCATGAAAAAGAGGTACATATCTCCCCCCAAATTAAACCCAAGCAATCAACTCCAGGATGATCTCTACATACTGAAGCAGGAAGTGGTGCAATATCAATCAATTGATAAAGCAAATTGTTGCCAGGTGTTTCTTTTACCGACACACTTGTCACATCCTCGAACATAGTAGCTGTCCAAGATGACAGGTAACTTAGATTATTAGGCATGTGTAACTCCCGGGCTTCCCTTAATTTGGCTCTGAAGTCCAAAAGCAACAATGATGGACAAGCGCGTGGATGATAAATCATATGACGAAGTACTAAAACCAACCTTGAAATCACTAAAGCCCAGCACGACAACTGCATGCTGTCAAAACCTGCAGAGGGAATCTCAATTGATCTAAGTGAAGAAAATATTGTCTTTGCAAGCTCAGCCTTTTCCTCTTCGGATGAAAAATGAAATGCCACTAGAAGAATCTCAATGTGAAATGGAGATGGAAGATCGTCAAGAAGTTCCTTGAGGCCAGGACAGCCTGAACCAACTGTTTTTGCCTTACCATGGATAAAATCTACAAATATCTTGTAAATTTTGGTCCTTAAGCGAGTACCAGCTGAACCCGAGCGGCACAAAAGAACATGGGCAAGCAAAGCAAGTGTCTGATCATTGTATATATAGGCACCATTCTCAACAATCAATATCTTCTCAACAATAGACTCTTCAAGTGACTCAGATAAAGCTCGGTGTGAAAGGAGGTTGTGCAATAGTTCAAAGCACAGTTCATGGACGTGCCCAAATTTCCTCTGTTCAGGTGGAGTTAGCCCATTGTCACAAGTTTTATCTTCAGAATAACAGCCCTGACAATTAAGTACTGAAAGCAATGTATCAACATGGTTCTCGTCAATCTTTTTGCACGCGTCTTCATACAGTGGAGGATGCCATTCAGGAGAAAAAACACAACTTTTCAGAAAGTTTAGTAATTCTGTTGCAGATTGAACTGGAATGTTGTTGAAACTGGAACTAGAACTAGCGGCAGCATTAGATTGTTCAAGCCCATCTGCAGATCCAACAGAGCGGCCACCTTCAGAGAAAAGATCGCCAAAAAGGGCTTCATCTTCATGACAAACAGCATTTTCTGCTTCATACATGACAGATGTTTTTGTACCACTGGAACACGATCTTTCCAAAAGTGGTTTTATTTTAACACCCTCATAATGAAAGAAGACAACAAGATGAATCAGATTATCTAGCCACTGACTTGAAGGAGGGAATATTGTCCTTAACAACTCCTCGATAGAGTATTTTTTCAGCAGAAAAAGTTCCTCAGATTGAACTTGGCATGAAGGAGAATCGACGCCAGCACAACTATCAGTTTGACCTATCTTCAGCTCATCCAAATTGAAAATATGATATGGTTGGTTCTTCAAATCCACAATGAGTTTAAGAATACAAACAACCACCCGAGGAAAGTAAGCCAAAGGGGCCTTAGGATTAGAAACAGATTTATTGTACCTCCAGACGTTAGAATCCAGTGCATCCAATATAGAAGCTATCATGCATGCTTGCATGTTCTGAAACACGTAATTCTTGCAGAAAATTACCCGTGTGACTTCGAGAAATTCTTCCAACAATAGCACGGCCAAACTTTCAGAGCTACTTTCAGCAACAGCATTGTTGTTTGCAAACTCAATACTAATCCTGAACAAACTAGGCAATATATCAATAAAGGAAGCAGCGGCTCGCAACAATGAGCCATCAGTGTCAACACATGGATTATCTTTCACAAGACTTCCCAGTAACTTGAATATTCTCACACAAAAAGACAATCTCTTCCGCAAATTGAGAGATTCTGTTTTCTCATCGAATGAATGGGGGAGTTCTAAAAGCTGTCTACAGATTAAAATAAGATGTGGGATGCATCTCAAATGAACTGTAGCCCAATGCTGAGAGAGTGTAATGACCTTATTAAGACTGCCGTGAAAAGACTGTCCACTAAGTGAATTCGTATTAAAGACTTGCATGCGCTCAGAAACCAATGTCATTACAAGGCAATCATCTGCTCCCAATACCTTGGAGCATTTATCCCCTTTTTAGACAAAAATAAAAATTAGAAAATATAACGATTCAAGGCAAAGAAAAAAGAATCGGTATGCTACTTTTGAGGAGTACCTTGAAGCAAGCACTTCACATAGTCATGCCACTCAATTGTATCATCTTGATCAACAACATTCGGTAACAAGTCCACAAGAATTTTTGTAGAGCAAGACTGTGACAGATCCAACTCCTTATCCATTGAATCTACTAATAGTACCTCCAACAGCTGTACCATAATGTTCTGAAAGAGAAACAAATGTCAGATGGAAGCAAAAGCAGTATATCTGGGAGATACACATAGAAAACACATCTAAAATGAATTGGGATTTAATGCAAAGTCCAAACACAAAAGGCCAAAGAATAGCTGCAGAAGTGGTAAAACTAACTGCACAAACAAGGTTAACATGTTTTCAAGTAAACTGCACATCTTTGAAACTGAAGGCAAAAATTTATGCAAAACAGATAAAAGAATGCACCTTTTTCAGATATATAAAAGAACAGCTGATACCTTTTGTGTGGCCAAGTTAAGAAACCCTTGGGGATTTCAAATCCCATCACCAAATCTTAAAGGAATACTAGGTTTTGGATACATGTGAAAAATCAGAAACTTTCCGATCATCACTCTCAAAAACAATCATAATTCATATTGGTTGAATCTCTACGACAGAAAAAAATTGTAATTCCAGAGCGTTTAGAAGTATTTAAGTAGGTAACTTTGAAATATAATTGAAAATCACTATTGATAAAACACAGCAGAATCTGCCAACCAAGGTAGGGCAACAGTCGGTCATGAGTCGAAAGAACAAGTTAAAACAAAGCAAATAACAATAAAGACGGGCAGGAAATACTAACATGAAGACTCGAATCATCACTGTTGTGGACGGATTTCTCCAAATAACACAGCGCAAACTCAATCGACTGTCGAAGCACCGCTACCACTACTGGCTCCACTTGCTCAACTGCAATTTAAAATAAATAATATATACAATCAATTCCACACCTAAAAACAGGTTTAAATCGATCACTTTCAACTCAAAAAACGAGTAAAATACTTGGTAACAATCTCGAAGCATTAACAACGGCAAGCGAGACAGAAGCCAAGGCGTGAATCTGAGCTTGATCCAAAACTTCTAGCCCTAGTTTACGGTCTCCCGTACTGTTTTCATAATCAATCGGTTTGACCGATTGTTTGAGAATCGAGAAGAGTTTTTTAAATCCTAGTTTGAGCAAAGACGCCGACTCGACGGACCGGAGTTTGATAGATAGATCATCAGACGATAGAGCGTTAACGAGTGCTGCGATCTCCTCCGCCATTTTCGATCAATAATAACAATTGTTCATTAGAATATGATAATTCGATTGAGAGAGCAAAGGAAGCTCTCGCGAGAAATGAGATTTTTTATTTTTTAGAGAGAGAGAGTTGTGAAGTCCGACCGGCAAAAGGGGTGAATTTTCAGTGGGGGTTTAGTGCTGGTGGAAAGTTATATGCAGTGAGGCAATGACGGTGAATTTCGTGGGATGAATTCTATTAGCTTACTCATCAAGCTTTCCTTTTGAATTTTTTGGTTGCCTTTTTTACGTGGCTTTTGATAAACCAATAGGAAATTGGTAATAAAGTTGTACGAAAATGAAAAAATAATTGGTGAACCGACTTTGGATTTTCTCTAGCGTCACATCTGAGTCCCAGTTTTGTGTCCATTGTTCCAAAGATTTTGCTGCTTTGACTGAAAAATTGTAATACTCAATTGACAACAGATGATTTGATGGCGATGTTGACTGTGTTTAAAACGGTCCAATAATAGAATGTCACGTGACATTATATCCATCATTATGTTGCTGTAGAATGATTCTTGTTCTAAAACTCTCTTTTTTATAGGATAATTTTCAACTACACATTCACACAAAAAAATATTCTGTAAATAAATTCAAAATTTTTTTACTTTTTAATCACACATTCTCCTAAAAATATTTTTCAAATCTCTTTCCCTCTCTCTCTCTTAAATAACGAGCACCAAACTAGGGCTAATTATTTCAACACATTATAGAAGTCAATCCTTCTTGATTGAGCCCCATTTTTGTCAAGAAAAATACATTCTTCAAATTATGAATGGCAAAAAAATTCGTTCAACTCAAAACTTGTGGGCCCCGTCCCGAATAGGGTGGGGATTACCCTCCTAATTGGGTAAATGGGACGGGGACAGGGACTGGGCGAAGGTCATTGCCCCGAAGTGGGTACGGGGCAGGTATGGGAATCATAGTCCCAGCCCCGCTACTCATCCCGTTTAAAGTTAATTTTAAATTTAAATTTTTTATCAAACAAAAATAATAGATTTATCATATTTTTAAAGGGAACATAAGTTGTTTCTAATAAATTAGTAAAAAAGTAATAATATTTACTAAGTAACGACATAAAAAAATAAAAGCAAAAAATTAAAAAAAAAAAAAATGGGGCAGATGACCTGCCCCGCCCTACCTCTATCTCGCCCCGTCCGACTTTAAACGAGTATTGAGATGGGACAATGTAACAAAAATACATGATGGGATGGGGTTGGGAATGACCGACCCGTCTCATACCCGCCCCGTTGTCATTCCTACTTCAAATGAAGATAAAACAAAGGCTAATTTTCAAATATTAATATTAACTATCAATAAGCACTCATGCAAATAGGTTAGCCCTTGTTTTATGAAGATTAAAATCGGTTTTTTAATAGATTTTAAAAAAATTTGATAAAAATATGTGATTAAAAGTTGTATGTCTCATGAAATGTATAATTGAATAGAAGTTTGGAGAAAAATAAATTTTTGAAGAGGATATTACATACACTTATTTTTTGAGTTAATTGTTTCAATAATCACTTAACTTATATCATAGTCACGGGGTTACTCACTATACTTCAAAGTGTTTTACGGTACTCACTGGACTTTGTCTATTAGCACTACATCCATCATCCTCAAAAATTCGTTATCTTATTGACGTGGCTAATGAAAATCTGATGTGACAAGTTACTGCAGTTAAAAAAAATTACAAATCAATCAAACCATTATTTCATTTCTCATCCAACTTAACTAACCACAGTGCACGCATCAAACTTCTAAATGCTTTCTGATGATCACTCGTCTTTGAGATATTGCACTGCATCCATCATCCGCCACTTGTTCCTTTCGTTGCTAATATATCGCACGAAAATTTCATGTGACAAGTTACAATTATTAAAAAAATTATAACTTTGTCAAACCATCAAATCACCAAATCGCTATGTGTGAAATGTGACTTCTACAACCCCATAAACTTCTTTAAAACCTAATAAAGCGTTCCCAATATAAGCTCTAAAAAACCTTAGCCCCAATTCACTCGTCACACCCCACATACAACTAAATTGTGTAACAAGACAGAGTCGATTATTGAGAAGGATGCGAGAAGTTACTACTTATGAAGTCATATTTCCATCGTACCATCTACTCAACGTCTCTCTCATCCCAATCTTTCATTTTTGCAAGCGTGTATCCAACTATCTGAGAAAGGAAGTGTCATCAAACTACAACAGTTGGGTATACGACTAGAATACCTTCTAGACTATGTTCGTATTTGTTGTTCTTCGTTTGTCAATTTGGACAGAGTTCAATGACATTTTCTTCCTTAAATAGTTGGATACACGCCTACAAAAAAATAAAATATTGGGGTGAGAGAGACATCGAGCAAATGGTACAATTGGGGGATAGGGTTTTACAAGTAGTAGCTCCTCGCATTATTCTCAACACCATAACCCACCAACCTAACCCTAATTTATTCTCCCAAACCCAAAGTTTCAATCTCCTCCAACTGCTGCTTCATTCCACTTCTCCAACAGCTTCATTCCATATGTAGGCGGCGGCTCTTCGCAGCTACAGTGGCTGTCTTGTCTTTCACTATCTTCTTCTCCATCTCTCGCACCGACGTTGCCTCTTTCGTCACTACTACCGCTGCCACTCCTCTCTCCTTCATCAAACCAAAGCCTAAGTTGTTCGGTGGTGTGTGCGCGATATGTGTGTGATGGCGTGTGCAATGCGTGTAAGGTGGTATTTACGAATTTGTGTGGTGGGTTGTTGTATATGTAGTGGTGTTGTAGTGACGGTGCTAGTGTGATGGTGTGGTGTGGTGATGATACAAGTGCGGTGGATTTGGGGTAGGGTGCAAGCAATGGTGGTAATGGTTGGTGTGATCTATTGTGGTGGTGATGCGATTGCGATAGTGGTGAGGTGATGGTGGTTGCTGTTGGAGGTGGTGGTGGTGGTGGTGGTGGTGGATTTGAATCTGAGACTTTGACGCATTTTTTGTGGTGCTAGCTATAAGTGATTAATACGTAACTGTGATCATAAATAGTATGTTATTGTGAATTTAACATATTTAATTAATAAAATGTATTTAATTAATACCACTTGATTTTTAAAAGAATTCAATCAGTTTGTCAAATTTGAAAGTGTATCTTTAAAGATTGATAGTTATGTATTTTTCTCTTTTAAAATTGTGATAAATGGGCAGAGATGTATTTTTCTCTTTTAAAAATGTGGATAAATGGGCAGTGTGACCCTAGGCTAGAGACAACTAGGTAATGATCTAGGGTCTTGAATTTTAAAGGGCATCAAAATGAAAGAAACTACATGGTATAATTCACAATTATATCACTATCTGTTAAATAATGGATTACTTAAAAATTCATTTAACTATAGTTTCTTTATCGATTCTAACTTAGTTCGAGCTTATTCATTTTTTTCTTTTTCGAGTTTAATATAGATGATTAGTTGTGGGCTACCAAATGAGCCAAATATTGTTATGGTAATGTGGTTTAATTTGAAAACTAATATTACATATTAAGTAATTTACTTTAGCCCATGTTTGACAACCATTATTTCGAAACTCTTTAATTCTCATACTCATTTTCAACAATATATTTACAAAATAACATATTTTACACGTAAATCTAAAAAAATTTCTTACTTTTCAACTAAACATTTTCCAAAAAATCGTTATTCAAAACTCCAATTCTCAAAATAATGGCCATCAAGCAATGACTTAATGGGTTATAACTACAATTTAGTTTATCCAAAATAATTTTTTCTTGAGTCCATAATGTGCCGTTTATTATGACACGCCCTACTCTTGATAAAGTTAGTGGAGTCGGAGTATGACGTGCGCCGATAACAGATACCAACTAAAAGTTGGACCCACCATCAAGGCTACTACAATATGAAACTTAAAAATTATTTTAATAAAAATTTTGGCATTATCTCCCATGTAATTTGGACTAATCAACCTGTAAACAATTTTATACAACTCCCAACAATAATATCATATCAATGCTAATTCATGATTCACTTCATTAACCACGGAAGTATAACACAGTATAGAGATAAGCTGAATTCTCAAATTTTTACTGTGAACATAATAGCAACTGTACATATGGATCAAAATGCATAGTGAGCCCATCTAACTATCTACAAGTGGTGTGGAATGACATCCAATAATGAACATGTGTCTCAAAATACTGACTACATGCTCTAGAAAATGAGCCATACTAGCTAACTTCGTCGGTGGCTTTGACTCCAAAATCAAGGCTCAACTCCACAAGATGCCCAAAAATTCAACTGCTACCTGATAAGAAAATAGTGGAAAAATATATGAGTTTATAGCTCAGTGAGTGGAGGGGTTCAAAAATAATTATACTTTTCCATTTACACATTTTTATCCACATCAAGTTTACATCATTTAACAGTCCACAGTATAACAACATATTATAATAATAATCAAAAAGTGAGACGTCCTTATAATACTAAAAATATCACCTCATAACCATGGTATAATCATCAACTGAAATCTATACCACCATCTCATCACATCAAATGTATCAGAAAATCTACCAAAAATGTACCCTCTGACTGAAATCAGTAATCAGGTCAAACGCGCGTAGACTGCCATTTGGGTCAAACACTCCCGACACAGGCCTTAAGCCCCCTCAGTGAACGGAAGTGGGTCTCAAAGACCTCTCATAATCAATACTAAAACACGGCCAATGACCCTCAGTGAATTATATGTACACGGTCAGACCCTTTCATCTACGGTCAAGACCCCTCAGTATACTATAGAATATGGTCAAGGCCCCTCAGTGAACTAGAATAAATATATAATCATGGGTACTTTTCTAGTTGATCTCAATATCACATATATCTCACATCCAATTCACAAATAACCATTTACAATCTTTAAAATTCCACATATATCATAATGAAATAATATTTCCACATTAATCATGTAATTAGACAAATAATTCACATAATTGCATAAAATGTATAATAATATAATTAATTTTATCAATATTTGAAAAATATTTAAGTTTTTCCACTCACAAGCTATTTACGAGGTGATTAGTTCGGCTGGTGAGCTGTCCTAATCTCTTTGCTACCTCCTGATATAATAATAAATTTATTCGAGTCAAAACTCAATTCACAATTTTAATAAGAATAATATGATAATCATTTCACTTCTTTAATAATCTGTTTTCATTTACTTGTCAAATTTCATCCGTTGTTTTGCTGATAAATCATCTGCCAACGTGTATACAAGTGTCCATATTGTTTCCAAATTGATAATAAAATGACAGCAAACATTTCTTTCCATTTCCAAATCGGTTGGCTGAAGTAAAAACCTAAAATCCTTTTCACTTTTGTACCTATTAAATTATAAAGTCTCCATTTACTAATTCACTTCATGTTCCTTGTTCTGTAACTATCTTACAATTTTATATAATCAAATAGTGGTTGCGCATAAGCAATTTAAACTAATCCATTCCCCTATTGATTTCTCTAAAAAGGAATGCAAAAACCTACACTGTTCTCAGCTCTTCTCTTCAATAGCTTGTTGTTCTATAGTTATATTAGCAACTTCACCAACTATTAACTTAAGAAGAATAATCTCCACGTAATTAATATTCCCAACTTACCTTATATTACAACCACTGGAAATTATACTTGAGCAAAGTAGATTCCAAGCTTCAAGTTTCCTCTTCTTCTTTCTTTTCTTTCCTTTCCTTTTTTTTTTTTCTTTCACTACAGGTTTGGTCTCTGTTCTTTGCTTCCCTCCAAAGAAATGAGCAAAATGGATAGATACAAGTTAAATGGATAACTATTGGGAAATTGCAAAGTCAAGTCCCCAATCTTCTTACCATATCCTATTTAGTCCTTTCATTTCTAATAATGTAAACTAACTCCCTAAATTCTTTATATATTATTTCTAACCCTCCAAGTATTAGTAATTACCATTTAGACCCCATAAAAAATCATTTATTCAACTTAATCCTTATTTGACTCTGACTTTGACCATAAATGAATGAGGTGTAACATATTATAAGTTTCGGAATGAGTTATTGGTAGGATAATTCTCAAATCCTCTAATAAATACTCATTTGGTCCAATTACATTATTGACCTCAATTTTTTTTTTCCAATTTAGTCCCTTTAAATCTCAAAATTATTAAAAGGTTCTCGACTCAAAACCCTTAAAAGTCTAATTATGTTTCTGAATAATCTTAACTTGTCACATAATCATCTAAAAATATATATTTCTCACTATTTTACAATCTAGTCCCTAAATTTTGCACTTTTTGTATTTAAGGCCCCATCTCGAGTTTAAGCACTTAAAATCACTCTTTTCCTTACAATATTATTAGGACTACAATATTATGGTTTTAACTTTATCATGATTTTCACTTCTTAAACTTTCTAGAATTCGTTAAATTGCACTTACTCTAGTTTTCTCAATTAATAATTTCTGGAGATTATTACTTAGGCTCTGATAATATTTTTTCATCAATGGAACAATTTTTGCCAAATATTATGTTATCCTAGTTTCTCGAATTGTCGAAGATTATTTTTTTGCTGCTCTATCTTTTAGATTGTACCCGGTCTTTGTTTAAAGTACAAATATATTATTTAAATTGAATAATTAAATATTTTGTGAAAAAAATTACGTTTAAGAGCCTTAAAATTCTCAAGGCCAACCCTACAAATAGGGGCTTTATCTTGTCTAGAACTCTCAAAGAATTTGACGTAAATCAAAGGAAAATAAGATTCTTTGTATATATTCTTACCAAACCAAAGCAAATTATTAAGAGCTAAAATTTTGTATCCTTCTACCCTTGAAAATATAAGTCTATGAATGGTCGGTGTTAGGATTGGATTAAAAAATGAGGAAATTACAGCTAGAATGGGTTTTAAATTTCCATTTTGATAAATCATGAATCAAGTTTAATTATATAGAAATCAAGTTTTAATTAATAATTAATAATTCATATTTAAATATTATAAATTAAACCCTAATTCATTTTTATTTCTATTTTAAATCAAGAATCAAGTTTAATTATACAGAAATCGGGTTTTAAATAATAATTAATAATTCATATTTAAATATTATAAATTAAACCCTAATTCATTTTTATTTCTATTCCCATTCTCTCTCTCTCTCTCTCTCTCTCTCTCTCTATATTCTCACATTTCATCTTTCTCTCTACCCGTCGATCGAACCCGCCGCCTTGCCCAATTTCTTCTCCCATGTCAGCAACGCCCCCTTGGAAGAGACTCTCCGGCGCAGTGGCGTCACAAATCGAGATGATGTCTGTGACCATGGCGTGGTAGATACTGCAAGAAACTCCGATCTGGAGATGCTACAACT
>CAIGRT010148749.1:0-28985 GCA_903798405.1 Fraxinus platypoda | reverse complement strand
GTTTGGTGGTATGTGAAGCTTGAAGTGAGGGCTGTCGATCGGTGGGTGGTGGTCGGTTTGTGAGGTAGAAGATAGTGGCTCTGGCGGGGTGATTTCCAGTTTGCTGGAGAATGGAAAATAATGAAAACAATGTAAACACCTTTTGGGGAAAATGTTTTGAGAAATACTTTTACAAAATGACAAAAAGAACACGTTTTCAATAATCTCAAAATGGGCACTCAAAACACAAAATACAAAATGAATTCGAAACTCAAAACTCAAAACAGAAACACAAAGAGAACGGTCCCTAAATTGCCACACATTTCAATATACAAGTCAATTCGATTATGATAAAAGCTTAAGATAAAACAGATGCACACATATTTTTTAAATATATCAACAGAGACTAAAAGCATCAAATCATAATCAAGCTTAAATTTTGCAAAGACAATACGAATATATAAAGTTTCAACTAGTAGCCGCAACAGATTGAGAACGAGCTTCAGTTCGTAAAGTTTTTGCCTTCAGCTTCATTGACAATGACTCCAGTTGATCCAAATTCCTCTAATTTCCCACCAAGAAATCATTAAAACATCAAAATAGTTCACTTCCAAAAATTTTGAAAACGAGAAAATGATAACAAACCATGCCATTCAGTTAACATTTTAAAAATAAAAAGGTATATGAAATAATGGCAATATGGTTTTTTCTTTGACAAGGACTCCGATTAAGAAGGAGCTTCAGTTCTTAGAGTTTTCGCCTTGCTCTTCTTTGAAAAGGAATACAATTGATCCAAATTCCTCTAATTTTCAACCCACTGACAAACCAAACTTCGACATTGCTAGTTCCATGAGTTAAATGTTTCAACAGTAACCGAACTTTACAAAGTGTAATGTTTTATTAACTGAACTTTAAGTTGCATCCAAACACTAACTGAACTTACCAAATTTGCACTCCATCACTCACCGTGTTCATTCCGTCTCTACAGTTGGCCTACGTGGATGACGGTTTCCATACTTGGCCAGTTAAAACCCATGACTTGTATTTCATTTTCCATGTCATCAAACTCCCCAAACTCCACTCCACTAAAACACGACTGGTGCGAGGCTTAGATCGCACCTGGAACCCTAGTCCGACTCTGAACATTTGAAGCACTGGACTTACCAAATTGAGCAGCTACCAGAGCCTGTGATCCCTGACTCGAAGCAAACCCTCCATCATCGTTGAAGGCCCCACCCCGACCACGAATATTGGTGTTTCCAACACTCGCACATGGAGGGTCCACACGGAGGTAATTCCCATTGTAGTTTTTTGTTTTGTTTCTTCGATAATGTCGGTAATTAATTTATTCCTCCCACAATTTGCTTTTCTTGTCTGTTGTTGGGGTGCATTTCTAGGCTTTGAAATACCCATTTGACTCCTAGTTCCATAGTAAATAACAGAAAAGCAAATTGAAAAATGGTAATTTGTTTCAGAAATTACAATTTTCTCTTGTTTCATTTGTTCAATTGGTACCTAGGAGGAGGGAACTGAGCAGGAGGAGTGGCTTGTTCGAGAAGCTTCGAAGGGGAATGTTAAGATTTGGGAATCCACTTTAAAAAATCAATATTAAACCCTTTATAAATTGATCTATATTTTCATCTTTATTCTATATGAGATTTTATCCTTAACATACCCCCTCAAGATGGTGGCTCGTTTGAGCAGACCAATTTTGAAATTCGTATGCTCACTTTTGGAGTTTTAACCAGATTGAATTGTTCGTTAGAGTTTAATGGGCTCTGATACCACGTTAAGATTTGAGGTTTGATCTCAAAACGTCAACCTTATTAAGAGGAGTAGTCCAAACCCTTTATAAATTGATCTATATTTTTATCTTTATTTGATGTGAGATTCTACCCGTCTAATGCAGAGGATCCGACCATCCACTCATGTCTGAATCATTCGCCATTCTTCCGCCCGTTTTACAATCGAACGAAAGCAAGTGTACGTATAATATGTATCTATCGTAGAGAAAGAAAGAAGAGAATGAGGGTTTAGCGTTATGGAGTTAAAAAACCTTACTTGAACGGTAAAGTTTTTGACTATGTTTTGTCTGTGACGCAGCCTTCATATCTTACAGTACTCCGGCGGCAATTTACTCTTTACTAAGGGAATTTTATCTGATGTTGCAGTGATTTCTACAAGGATAAATCATCTTCATCACCACCTTGGAAGATAATATCAGATTTATGAGAGTAAAATAATGGCTTAAATCTATTGGGCTTTATATGTTGATTTCGTACTCGATTTGATAGCTGTGAATGATTTAATTTCAACACAATTGAGTTACCATTATCAGTTCAGTTGCAGGGAAAGGGGCCGAATCACTCCTAAGATTCCATCCAGCCTCATTTACATTCTCTTCTTTAGCTCCTTGGAGATTTTTTTACCCAAAATTCTTGTTTCTTGATCGTAATCTCCCTTATGCAGCCGCAATTTCTTGGCTGCTCCTCAAGTGTAATCGGTGGCTCTGCCCCTGATACTAGGTGTTTGATGAAATGCCTCAACTACTCTTAAATGTTGTTTCTGCGACGTTTGAATTCTTTTCTGAGTTCAATTGTGTACTATCTTTAAAATGTTCATGCAATTTTAACTCGAAGTTTCAAATTTTTTTGTTGGTTTTGTTTATAGTGATTCGAAATTGCATTAAATTCGAGCAATGGAAGATGGTGAGAAGGAGAGATTGAGGTTTTCTGAAGGAAAAAATGATTGGGATAGTGATTCCGAGGGTTATTTGGAGGACCTAGCTGATGATGAACTTTGCTACTCGTCTGGTGACATCCCCAAATTGCAATTCAGGTATAATCGTGAAACGAGAGGAATCCTTTAATACGTGTGTTTGTTTTGTATAGATTATAATTATATAAAAAGATTTTTTTTCTCTTTTGTAAAGGAAAGATGTGTCAAAGGCACGGTGGATCGAGGAGTTGGGAATGGCTGAGGTGTTGGAGAGAAAGGGTAAAATGTGGACCACAACCGGGATAGTTCGTGATGGCAAACTGTATTGCTCTATTGAAGAGACTTTGTAGGTTACGCGACTTCCCTTTCATTATTTCTGGTACTATCGTATTGACGCTTTCTGTGCATTTCTCTCTCTTCACGCACGTGTTCATGAACCTCCCATCTTGGAGAATTTCTAAGATTATGGGAAACTGAATTCTGGTAGCTTTCATTGAAATCCTTGATTATAGATTAGAAAATCGTATTGAAGCTTGTGTTATTTATCAGTAAGAGGGGATCAGTTGGCACCACCAGTTTGAATCCAGCTCCACCCTTCGTCAACGTGAATAGTATACGAGGAATGTGACATTTCAAGGATATTTTATCAGTAAAGAAACAACTTTTACGTTCTCTCATGTTAAGAGTCTAATATCTTAGGTTGGTTTTCGTAGGTTTCTAGCTGAAATTGGAGCTTTGCATATCTTGCATGGCGATGATACATACCTTTCCTTAAAAGATTTATATGAAAAAGTCGCAAAAGGTACAGATGGACATGGATGCTCTTGGGAGTCTTTGGAAGTTTATCGCCGCTTGAAGGCTCTTGGTTACATCGTTGGCCAACATGGTATCCCTTGGACTTCTAAGAGTACTAAAACTAATTCCATTGCTGAAAATGGTGCGTCTGAACTTGACGGGACAAGTTGTAACAAGTCGAGTCATGGCATTCTCATTACTGAAATGTTCGATAGCTTGCAGTTTAGTGAAGTGAGACCAATGTTCGAAGTTTACTCGCCTAATAGCAAGTTTAAGAAGTCTTCTCCTGGAAGTCCATGTTTTCTCCTCTGCCTTACCAGGTAACAACGTCTGTGACATCTCTATTGTGATATGGTTTTATAGTTTAGCCAGTTTTAGTGAATCAATAGTCACTGAAATATTGTTTGATGACATTGTTTCTTATGTAGTGACCACCCACCATCCAAACAAGCGATCGAGGACCTCGAGACACGTTATGAAGGCTATCGTATAAAATTCTGTTGTGTCGAGCATGGGCGGGTCAGTTTCTTTTCATTCACCAAAGTGGAACTTCCCGTCCTTCCCTGACCATCCTCCCATGACGCTCAGGAAACAACCGATTGAAAATCTTATGCATGTTTGATAGGTTAATTGGACAGTATAGAACAATATTAAGAATGTAAAATTTTTTTTCCGTCATTGAATGTAGTGCAATCCAATACCATGTACTCAACATATAACCCATTTATCTTTTCCTTTTTTCTTCAGATTGATTTCTTTTTCATACAGGCATTGCATTTTATGATATATGATGAAAATGGGGAGACACATCTTCCGATAATATTTTTGGTTAAACTTAAGAATTTTCTTAAAGGTATTTTAGAGGAACTATTTTTTTTTTTTTTTGGGACAAATATATTTGGCAACTTGCTTTTTCTCTTATTTGCTAAGCAAAAGATTATTTATCTTAAAACTAGTCTTCTCTTATTTGATGTAAAATACATTACTATTCGAAAGTAAATTTAACGTTGTCGAAATAAGTAATTTCTTTTTAACTATGGTTATTAAAGAAAGTTATTTTAGAACCTATTTACTATCTGTCCAACTCACTATTTTCCTATAATTCATTGTAATTGATATGAAGAACGAATAATTCAATTTATAAGCTAATTAGATAAATATAATCAGGTATTGTCGACATCAAATACTGTAATAAGATCAAAATTATTCATATACTGGGGATGGTAACGGAACGGGACGAGATGGGGCTGGATTTTCCATTCCCATTCCATCCATCGGGATTTTCGGAATGCAGGGCGGCCTTCGAAACTTTGCTGTTCTAAAGTAGGGACTAGAGAGTAACCTCCATATGAATAGAGTTACCTCCAAAATAAATAGCATCATAAAAGCTAATTTACCGGTAAAATTAAACACTACTCACTATCCACAGACAAATTCCACGCAAGATGGCATGAAAACTTTGTGACTGTCCTAACGGAAAAACCAAATCCAATTCCCTTCTTCGATCTTGCACCATTTACGAATCCCAGTTTTGTTTTACATTCACCATTAATTTTGAGCTCAATTTCGATTTTGACATGGGAGATGCGTATTGTTCCGATTGCAAGAAGAGTACGGAGGTGGTGTTCGACCACTCGGCAGGGGATACAGTGTGCTCGGAGTGCGGCCTGGTGTTGGAGTCACACTCCATTGATGAGACCTCTGAATGGCGTACCTTCGCTAATGAGTCGGGGGACAATGACCCGGTCCGTGTTGGTGGACCGACGAACCCGCTTCTCTCGGATGGAGGATTGTCGACCGTGATTTCTAAACCGAATGGAACAACCAGCGATTTCTTGTCGTCGTCTCTGGGTCGCTGGCAGAATCGTGGGTCTAATCCTGATCGGTCACTTATCTTTGCGTTTAAAACGATCGCCACTATGTCCGATAGGTACTGGTATTAATTGTTTTAAGTTAATTTTCAAATGTTGGGTCTGTAAATGAGGGGAGTCTGATTTTGAAAGAACAAGGTTCAGTTTTGATTGCGGTTTCTTTTTATTTTCGCTAGAATACGTATTATGGATCAGTGTGAAGTGTTGTATAAATTTCGTTCATTTGTTTTCGAATTTCTTTTCCTTCCAGTTTTCTGTTTTTGGATCCTGTATTAAGTGGTGATTTGAGGAACATAGGAATAGAGTTTCGAGGCTTACATTTAAAAAAAAAAAAATGAGAAAAAGGAAAATTTTCTCTCTCTTTCTCTCTATTTGATATTATCTCTGAACAGTTTCTAATGCCTTTTTTCTTCTCCTTCAGTCGAACCAAGGGTTACTGCAGTTGGTTTCTGAATAATTTTCCTTTACTCGCTCAGTTTTTTTGTCCATTGGTTTGATCTAGAATCTAAGCTTTTCTGCTGTTGATATAATACAAAAATCAATAATACCTATGAAGCTAAGCGATTTACATCAATGCCCGTGCTTATTCAGATATAGTAAATTTATGATCGTTAAGTCTTCTAAATACAAATCTGGAAATGGTTGAAATAATACATGCACAAATATGTCAACGCCTGTGCCTTGTGCCCAATATATGGAATGAATCTCATTGACTGTTTAAAGATCAGTAGTTTCTATTAGAATCTGTTCGAGTTTTGTTAACTTTCTTAATGGTGTATTAACTATATGCTGCCTTTCTTAACTATGAAACTGGAAGCCTCGGATTGAGGAATTAGTTTGTCATTTCGTGCCTGTTATTTTCTTTTCTTTTCCTTTGTTTTGCTTTTTTCTTGGTTAAGAAGTTGCATAAAGCGTGCTCTTAACTTGCTTGCCATGTTTCTGAGTTTTGTTGGAATCTCTTTGCAACAACTCGATTTCTGCTTTGATGTAAATGTTTTCTCGTCATTGCAGACACATCGTCCTTGTATGATATCTCTTCTTTCTATATTCGTAAATAAGCTGAACTTTTACATCCCTATTCATACCTAACTTGAAAATAATTAGAGAACATTTATACTTATCTTGGTCATTTTTGTTCAAATATGAATGTATTCAAGGAGTTTCAAGATGTTTGGACTCAATTCATTTCCCTTCAAAATATGAAGTACAGTAGAAATCAAAATCTTCCACTGTGCTGTGAATGTGTCTTGCTGTGTTATGGCCTTTTTTATATTGGTTTACTAACTTCCTTCTGTTTCTTATCACTTGACATTAAAATGACAACACTGTTGTCTGATATTCCCAATTTTCTTTCAGGTTGGGCCTTGTTGCAACAATAAAGGTATCTTATTTACCCATCGTTGACTTTCTGATCATAAGTAATTTGTTTATCGGTTGCTAGAATGAGTGATGAGAATCCTAGTGGAAATATTATTTAATTTACTTTCCAAATTAGATACGTATATTTTAGGAAATGCAATTAGGATTTTTATTTAATAGATTTTCTAATATTTTATAAGTTGTTTACTTTCCTAATTTAATACATATTTTAGGAAACATAATTAATAATTTATTTAATAGATTTTCTAGTTTTTTTCTACTTAAATTAGATGAGTTTAAACCATGTATATAAAGTGGGCATATGCATTTTTAATAGATAGATTTTGATATTGAATAAACTGATATTTCCTTCCTCTAAATTTTATCTATTCTCTCCCTTTTTTCTTCTCTTCCTCTTTATCAATCTTGTTCTTGTTCGATTAGGTTCTACGTTAATGAGACCAATATTTCAAGCGTGGTCAACTTGATGTAATTTATTTTTGGTAACTTAATTGGATCAATATGCTAAAAGTGGTTTTATTTTTCTTTTACCCGATGGAGAGATGCATGGCTGTCTAGTTTTGCTCATTTTTGGGTTGGGTGATACAGCTTTTTTAGTTTTCTTTGTCTACTTACCCAGTTTCTGATTTGTGGAAAGTGTAAAAATTTTATGGACTGAGAAATATGTAGCAATTACTCTGTAGGATGACTGCATCAAGAATACTTGACGTGTGACTTGGACTTGTACATAAATGTCATCTCAAATCTAGGTAGCAGTCGTTTTAAATGGATTGGCGGTTGGTTTATCATATGGGATGAAGTTAGTTTTACAGTACCATGCCAGATTACTTCTCTAATTTCAAGTTTTCGTACCAACATGCCAAATGACGAAGTACTAAAATTTGAAAGTTATCAAATCATTTAATTGCTGTGTGTTTGAGCACTTGTAGGACAGAATATTTTCCATCGTATCAAGGTTTCATTTATGTCTTCAGTTCTAATCATAGATGTGATACTACAATTTCTGTCAACTAGTGAAATTATTTTTGATGGAAGAAATCTTGGTCTTGACATTTATATTCTGCAATAAGTTAGCACTGGTCATTGATAACCTTCTGGACGTTTGTTGCTAGGACTTACTTTCCTTTCCCTTTTTTTATTCTGGACTCTTGGTCTTTCATCTCTACAATTCGATGCTGGAAATGCATGGTACACATTTTTCTAGTACTTGAATTGTTGCATAAAAGTGATGGCATCTTGAGATATGGGTCTATTAATATCATAATCGGTAAAAACTCTACTTCCACTAATTTCCTCTCTACTTTTGGCTTTCTGGGTTGTTTCATCTTTTCCTGATGGAGCTTTAAATTTATTTCGTAGGATCGGGCTAATGAGATTTACAAGAAGGTAGAAGATCAAAAGTCTAGTCGAGGAAGAAACCAGGATGCTATATTAGCTGCTTGCCTGTACATTGCTTGTCGACAAGAAGACAAGCCCCGTACTGTTAAGGGTACAACCTAAGATTTTATCATTCAGATGCTTCCTGATTTATCTATGTGAATGGGCTTTCCTGAATCTGTATTTCAAATAGAAATTTGCTCTGTTGCCAATGGAGCGACAAAGAAGGAAATTGGCAGAGCAAAAGAATACATTATGAAACAACTTGAGCTTGAAATGGGTCAATCAGTGGAAATAGGGACTATACATGCTGGGGATTTTATGGTGAGTTTTCTTTGAAACAAAACCCTCCTGCCTTTTTTCTCCCGAAGATGGAGGGAGAAAAAGAGAAATTAAAAGACAGCATCTTATAACCTCTATGACTGTTCTGTTATTGCTCCATTTAATTTCCCAGAGGCGGTTTTGTTCAAATCTTGGGATGACAAATCAAACAGTTAAAGCAGCCCAAGAAGCTGTCCAAAAATCAGAGGAGTTTGACATAAGGTAGGTTGGTCCTCTTAATTTTGTTCCCTTTAAGTTAGGAAATATTGGGGCATTATCATACTATAAAGATCCATATTATGAGACACGTTACGTGGCAATAAGACTAGTTCCTGAAGGCTGTATTGTTGGTTTAAAATCGCAAGCGTACAATTCTAATATTAACTAAGAAAAATGAAAGCAATCAAAGGAACGTGCTTTTCTTTAGATTATTGATGACTTTGATTAAAATATTCAATATGATGGTTAAAATATTGCGGCTCACGATTTCACCGTAGTTATCATTAATTTTGCCTCTCAATTTAAATTCCTAAAGTTATACTAAATCGATTGTGTAAGTGCTAAAAGGAATTTGTATTAGATATATTAATATTGCGAAGGATTTGTACATTGGAGCAACCCTGAGTGTCACTTTAAGTGGAGTTAGTATCACTGTATGTAGCATTTTGGAACCTTCATGTTAGCCAAATTAAGAGATTACATGGAATACCCTTCCATTAATATAGGAGTAAGGATGCTAAAGTAGTCACTATAGATGAGCTTATTATCCTAAAAAGAGATTGTTTTAGATGTTTAGATTTGATTATCAATAAGGAAAATGGACCTGAAGATGTAATTTTATTACTAGAATTGGTAGGATGAAATGGAAAAAATGATAATGGGATTCTATGTGGCAAGAGCATCATCCAAAATGCTCTTTAACATAACGAGCATATATTTAAAACAAATAGCATCTTGAAAAAAATTTGAAAATAAAGAGTCGAAAGTCCAACAACACTTTTTACTTTTTTTCTTTTCTTTTTTCTTATCCTATTAATATTTATGATGCACCCTTTCTACTTCCTTTTATTTACTATGAAAATTATGATATTACATATGAAAGCATTAAAAATAGCATATAGAGAGTGAGTTTTGCTTCTACATATGGAGAGCCAAATCCACTTTCTACTTCAATTTGTAATGATAGAGAGTTTGTTGGACTAGATAAAATAAAGAGGATGAGAGAAATAAAGAGCCTCTTGGCACTGCTCTAAGAAGATTCATGTATGGTTAAAAGAGAAGTACTCAAGAGTAGTTATGTTTTTAGACAATATATGTTTAATAGTACTGAAAGTTGGGCTGTTAAAGCATACAAAATGTCCATAGGATGAATGGACGAAATGATATTATCATGGAGTCCATCCATGCTAGGATGGATAAGAAAAGAGAATATATGGCGATAAGTGGAGGTGGCATTAGTTGAGGATAACGAGGACTTAAATGGTTGGCATTTGTATTATTGTGTAGGCCTAATCAAGCTTTGTTCTCAAGGGTGATGTAATCTTAGAACAAAATGTTGTAAGAAGGAAACGTATCTGGTTGCGCTAGATCTTTCATCAAATGTAGTGATGGACTAAATGGATTGGCAAATGAGGTGTCATTTTTCAGCCCCAAGTAATACATGGTTTGTTATTGTTGCTGTGAAGCATTATTCAAGGAGTGGGATTGAAACTGTGATGGCATGTCTCTCAGTTTGATTATTAAATTTGATTCCTTTTATATGTCAATTTTTGACGTCCATCTAAAGCTTCTGAAATAACAAGTTTTGTGAATAACGCGTGAGGTCCTGTTGCTAACAATTTATTCGTTTTTCTTCATCTCAGGAGGAGTCCCATATCGATTGCTGCAGCAGTAATTTATATAGTTACTCAACTTTCCGATGATAAAAAGCCCCTCAAAGGTATGTTCGACTGCTGATTGAAAGACGATGATTTACATTCACTGATTTTTATAAATTATGTTGTTTCCAAATCATTACAATATCATGGCAAAGACTTGCAACATTACTTGTTCTTGGCTATATTTTTGTCTCCACATTTTTTTTTTTTTTGCATAAATACTTGTTCTTAATTATATTAAATTCTTGTAGATGTATCACTCGCAACTGGAGTTGCCGAAGGGACTATCAGAAATTCTTACAAGGATTTATACCCCCACCTGTCGAAGATAATACCAAACTGGTATGCTCAGGAAGAGGACTTTAAGAATCTCTGCATCCCTTGATACGTTGAAGGAACAATACGGTACAAGATTTTATCATAAATGATTTTTTTTTCTCTTTTTTGGGATTATGTAGACATAAAATGAACATCTTTTCTATCCTTTTCTATATATGTTTATATACGTTATTGGACGATGGATTCTGCTAAAAGCAAGAAACTTCAAGATGACAAATGTCATAAAATACAAGCTATACATTTTCTGATTTAGTAAACGTAAAGTTTATCTTTCGTCTTGAGCATTTGGATCTTTTGTTGCACTTATCAGTAGAAACTGTAGAATTTAGCCAGGGCTTGTGTGGAACTCAATTATACACTATAATTTATGAGTGGTGAGGACGAATACTGTTTTAAGGAAAGTGATATTATAACACACCTTAAAACTCGTCTTTGTGGGCTATAATTTGTGTGGTGAGGATGCACCCTTTTATGGAAGGTGACACTGTAACATGCCTTACAACTAGTCCCGTGAAATTGACCGGCTTGTTTGTGGGCTATAACTTATGTGTGGTGGGATGAATGCCGTTTTAAGGGAAATGACGTTATAACATGCCGTAAAGGTGGTCTAGTGAAGTCAACCAAGTTGTTTGCGGGCTCTTTCTTGACAACTCAAAAGTATGTAAGCTTTTTCTCAACTTGTTCGAGATGGCCAGACTTAGCTAGTGGATAGAACCGCATTAAATTACCTCACATGGGTGCCGACAAGCCATATCTCAGTTTCTTAACATCTAAATAGTGAAATACACTTTCTATTTATAGCTTGGGTCCATCCCCCACATGTAGGGATTGTTGATCTCAATTACATCAATTATGGTATGACCCAAATTACCTTTGCTTCTTTTAGTAAGTGATCCACAACTACTCCTTCCTCATGTATGGTGAGGTCAACTTTTCTGGGTTAAAATTCCTACTCGTTGGGGATTTAATGATGAGAAACTTTTCAGTCCATACCACTTCGTCTATCTCCAACAGACAAAAGGCACCCGAGTTAGATCAAGAGAGAGACTCAAAAGAGGATCCGAAGTTTGTACCACAATACTTAGTTTTCTTGTTTGAGATCATAATCGAGCATGGCTTTTGACTGCTATAAATATTTTGCAAGGTTCAATTAAGTGAGAAAGCTTATCACACACGTCTCTCTTCCTCAATCATATTTTGTCTTGCATATATTTTATTACATGTTATGTTCATTTCACGTGCGGACAGGTACTTTCAACAACAAAATACAGTACAATTAATATATGATAAAACTTTTTGAGGTGGTTGGTAAGTACAGAATTTATTTAGTTTGTCTATAAGGAAAACTGAGTGTCACCTCAACATAAAGGGGGATGAACTATGGAGATAGTCTATCATTGTGTCCAAACTTTATCAGCCAATTTGTTTTATCGCAATCGTCATAATGGTCAAATATTTAATTATCAAGATCTTGATATTATTCGTACATAATTTCGTAATTAAATTTTTATAGCCCGTCCGAAATCTAAATAAAAGAATGTGACACTAAGTTCACAATCTAGGTAAAATGATATCAAATCTTACTACATGAAATTAAAGTAATTTATTGTAATTGTTAAAGATCTAAATTTTTGGATCTTCTGATAAAGAGTTCTACTACATGTACAAAATTTTTGTATAGACGGATCTCTTGATTTGAATCATGCATATGTCAACATATATGTATAAGTAGAATAATTGTTCTGATAACTATGACAATGAATTGAATTCAATAACAAAGACCCTAATTTAAGAATAATTGGTTGATATAGTCTTATATAATTATGTCTATAAAACTCACATACATGAGAAAAGTGTGCCAGTTTCACTGTTAAACTTTATTAATCATACACAAAATTTGTCGAGAAAAAGCTATTCTGACAGTGACTCATTTATCCTTCTACTCCAAAAAGAAACTCGAATCCAGATCAATAGTCACGTAAGACTTCGTTTGAGTTAGAACTTGGCCTTATTGCTGCCTATATATGTTCTTACATAAAAACTTGGGCAACACACTGTAAACTACAAAGATCAAAGGTTTTCTGCAAGAATATCCATAGAAAACCTTGTCCATGGCCTGTTTTTCATCAAATCATTATCAGAAGAATCAAAATGGCTTTAAAAAATCCCAAGTGGTGGTTGTAATGGTGCCTCTACCAGCACAAGGCCATCTCCACCAGCTCCTCCACCTCTCCCGCCTCATTGCCTCCTACAACATCCCTGCCCACTACGTCACTACCGCCACCCACAACCGCCAGGTTAAGCTCCGCTCAACCATCGACGACCGTGACTCTCATCTTCATTTCCATGAATTCCCAACTCCAGAATTTCAATCTCCTCCTCCTAACCCTAATTCCTCCAACAAATTCCCTTCACATCTTCAACCTTTGTTTGAGGCTCTCTCTCCCCTCCGCCGGCCGGTTTTCTCTCTGCTACTCTCTCTCTCACCTACTGCACACAGAGTTATTGTTATTCATGATTCTTTAATGTCATCTGTTGTTCAAGATTTTAGTAAAATATCAAATGCTGAATCCTATGTTTTTCACAGTGTCTCAGCTTTTGCAATGTTTTGGTATTTCTGGAAAATTAAGGAAAAGTCTTTTACAGTTGAAGACAAGATTCTGTCTGAAATCCCTTCACTTGAAAATTGCTTTACATCAGAATTTCTTAAATTCGTTGCCACTGAACATAAATATCAAGAATTTAGTTCTGGGATTCTTTACAATTCTTGTAAAGTTATAGAAGGTAAATACATTAATTTACTCCAAAAAGTATTAAATAAAGGGTGTAAAAAGCATTGGCCTATAGGGCCATTCAATCCAGTGGAGTTGATGAATAAAAAAAATGGCAATGGGCGCCACGAAACCTTGAAATGGCTTGACAAACAAGCACCAAAATCTGTAATTTATGTTTCTTTTGGTACAACAACTTCATTAACAGATGAGCAAATCAAAGAACTCGAAATCGGGTTAGAACGAAGCGAACTAAAGTTCATTTGGGTGTTGAGAGATGCAGATAGAGGAGACATTTTTGCAGGCGAAACGAGCAGAGTTGAATTGTCTCGTACTGTCCAATCTACCTTGTCAAATACTTCAGAAGGATACAAAAAGAAAGATAAGGGCATTGTAATGAGAGATTGGGATATAGATACAGGAGAAAGTATGTTTAAGTCTACGCTACCAAAAACGACAGAATTGTACGAAAATCGGGTACGAGATAGGGGCATTGTGGTGAGAGATTGGGCACCCCAATTGGAAATTTTAGGGCATCCATCAACAGGAGGATTCATGAGCCATTGTGGATGGAATTCATGCATGGAGAGCATCACAATGGGGGTGCCAATTGCTGCATGGCCAATGCATTCTGATCAGCCAAGAAACGGTGTTCTAATCACAGAAGTGCTAAAAATTGGTGTGAGTGTGAAGAATTTCAGTTGCCAAGATGAGATGGTAAAATCTTCTACAATTTCAAAGGTATTGAAAACATTGATGGGATCAAAGGAAGGAGTTGAGATTAGGCAAAGGGCGGAGGAATTAGGTGTCGCGGTTAGGAAATCGGTGGCGGAAGGTGGCGCCACCCGCCAGGAATTGGATTCTTTTATAGCTCACATTAGTAGATAATTAATGGATTTGATTAGGAATGGTATATTAATTAATTCTATTTTAAAAATGAGCAATTATAAAGTACTTTTTTTTTTTGTTAATTCTAAATAAATTTGTGTAGTAGTATAATGCCGCAATTTTTATTTTTTTTGCCTTCTGATTTCAGATTTTATGAATACTGAAATTTACATTAATAATATTACTTATCAATTTATAGTAATATACCAAATATATTTCATTTGATTTAATTTAAAGATTTTTTTGAATAGTTAATATGACGTGTTTTTTTCAATATTTTTATTTATTATTATTTTTCATCTTTTAATGCCCATTAATATTTCTAGAAATGAAATTTAAGATGAAGTTAAAAAAATGAAATTTAATATAATACAAGAAATTATGGCATTTCATACTTTTTTACGATATTTCACATATTAGTTGGTTATAGTTTAACGTCTGAGACAAATAAGTTTTAAATAATACAATTTTATATTAAAAGAATTGCCATGACAATTAGGGGCGGACGCAGACTTTCGAAAATAGAGGGGCACAATCTAACTTTCACTACCTGTAACTTGCCTGTCTAGTGTCTACCACGTTGGCAAAGCAAAGATCTTCGTTGTCGTTGGCAAAGCAAAGCAAAAACACCAGGGTCTAGGATTTAATTTCAGATTTTTTTTGGGAGGGAGAAGAGGAGAAACGGGATTACGAGATGAATTTTGAAGACGAGAGAGAACTGAGAAGAGAGGCGACTCAGGAGTCAGGGGGTTGGGCTGCTGGAGAGCAATGAAAGGTAGGTTTTAGATTTTTTTTCTTTTTATATTTAATTAAAAAAAAACCCCCCAAAATCTACAGGGGCACGTGCCCCTATAGGCCCCTGTGTAGGTCCGGCCCTGACGACAATTTAATTTAAATATTTAATTTTATAGAGTTTATATCATAAAGAAATAATATTTAGTCAAATAATTGTAAGCACTTTTCTAGTTATATATGTTATCAAATAATCAATTTGTTAACAACAATTTCCTTTTTAGACAACCAAACAATCGTTACCTTTTACATGACAACTCTTCTTGAAAAAACTATACTCGCAAAAGCCATGTGAAAACGGAGTTTTTGTCACAAAATAGCATTTGTATTGCATAGCATATTTGTTGTTAACAAATTGATTGTCCTCATTATAACGAGATTTTTGGAAATCATGTATTTTGGAATAGTAATTTCTGGGAGAATAATGCTATGTAGTCTCACTAGGGTTGCAACCTCAATTTAGGTGGCTTTAGATGATATTAAATAAAATGTTGAATTAAATGAGTCATTTAATTTCACTTATCATTTAATGTCAAATTGATGTCACGTAGACTGGGGTTGCAACCCCAGTATGACTAAATAACATTACTCTTTTTGGGAGAATATGTAATTAGAAATAAATGAAAAGTTTTTTATTTACGTGTAATATTATTTTATTGAAAAATGTGGTTGAAAAGAAGAGGGGAAAAAATGTATTAAAATTTTAACGAGAACCAAATAGACATATGATTCCAACTTACATGAATTCTATTGAAGAGCTGGTTGTGCCTCTTGTACAAAGCTTGAGCTTATGGGATAATCATTTGTTAACATCCTCATATTTATAAAATCAAACCAACTTCCCATATTTTCAAATTTTGAGTATCCCGGATCGTTTTTGAATTATATCTCAACTAAAATAGGTTCGATATACTTATGGGTAATTATATTACCACTACGAAATTTGTTAATTACACCATAATTTTAAGTATTTTTTTTATTTACTTAATAGTCCAAAGTAAAATTACATAAAATAATTTATTGTTATACCATAATTATAAACCTAATTTTTTTTCTTCTTATACAATATCTATCTTATTTAATTTGTGATATGAATTTTATTTTGCTTCTGATTGCACATAATTGTGTGAAAATTGAAATACGTCATGCAATTGATTATTGAATTTTTGTAAATACGGATTCAGAATGTGCGCCATTAATAATTCAATGAAAATTGGAAATTTATTATGAAAACTGGAAATTTATTGAATTCAATAATCAATCTGTGGTTGATACATTCAATGAAAACATCATATTTCTTCAAAGTAATGGCAGAATTTCTTATAATACATAAGTATTATTCCGTAATAATTATTTTGGATCCCCGCCAACAAGTCCGCGATCTTTAGGTGTATAATGGCAGATGTTATTTCACCCGATTTAGAGTAACAAAAACACGATTTAGACTTGCGAACACGGCAACAAATTTGTGACAATAGCGTGACAATCTTAGTGAGGTTAAATAACATTACTCTTTAGAAAAATCAAGAAATTATATATCAGAAAAATGAGGAGTAACATCGAGATGATGAATACACCACAATACTGATTTTTTTTTTTTCATTTGAATTTTTTATTGAATTAGGAGTATAATTGTAAAATTGTTGTGGTATATTTATTAAAAATATATTTTAATTGTAGTGTAATTATAATGTGCTGTAGTAATTAAAATTTGTAGTGGTAATATAATTACCCTAATTTTATTGCTAAATATATTTTAAATTATTTGATGTGATTATAATGTAGTGTAGTAAGTAGATTTTGTAGTGGTAATATAATTACCCTATACTTATAATGCCTTTTTGAATAAATTTTCTACGATTAATTGAAATTTATTTTTTAAATAATGAGTTAATACATAAAGACTTTATGCATACACAATACCGAATATGCATACTAGTGAAAATTTCAACATAAAATTTGTTAAACAAATTGTTCATAAATGATTTAAAATGTTTAATTAATTATGAAGACATAATTTAAATGTTAACAAATGACTTATCAAAATTATGTAAATGGTTTTGGTTTTGATTTTTTCAACTTCAACCTTCATTTTTTTAACTTCGACTATTTTTCATGGGTGATGGTCATCAAGGAATGAAGGTGATTTCAGCTTCGAGGAGTGAAGTTTTGGTTTTGATTTATCGGGTGAAGGTTTTAAATTTTTCTTGGGAATCTGGGTAATGGATTTCTTGTGGTTAAGTTCTTAGTGAAAGTGACATTAGTGGTGGTGGGAAAGGGAGAGGTGGTAGCATTGGGCGGTGGCTGGCGTCTTGTAGATGGATGCGGCGATGATCGGCGAGTGACAGAGCCGTCGTTGTCTTGGGTTTGGTNTGTAGATGGATGCGACGATGATCGGCGAGTGACGGAGCCGTCGTTGTCTTGGGTTTGGTTTTGGGTTTCTTGTGGTTAAGTTCTTAGTGAAAGTGACATTAGTGGTGGTGGGAAAGGGAGAGGTGGTAGCATTGGGCGGTGGCTGGCGTCTTGTAGATGGATGCGACGATGATCGGCGAGTGACGGAGCCGTCGTTGTCTTGGGTTTGGTTTTGGGTTTCTTGTGGTTAAGTTCTTAGTGAAAGTGACATTAGTGGTGGTGGGAAAGGGAGAGGTGGTAGCATTGGGCGGTGGCTGGCGTCTTGTAGACGGATGCGGCGATGATCGGCGAGTGACGGAGCCGTCGTTGTCTTGGGTTTGGTTTTGGGGTGGGGTGGGAAAGATAACTTTTGATTTTGGTTTTCATTTTTTTTTAATTTAGTTATTTTATTTTAATTGTTTCATTATATAAAATATAAATTTACTATGTTAACATTATAAAATTGGTCAATTCTTTGACTTTTGGTCAACTAATGGATGGTTTCCGTCAAGTTGGACCTCAGCTGCATATTTATGAAATGTTAGAGACATTTGTTGGCACAAATTGAAGGTTAGGATAAATTATGTGAAAATTGAAAAGGTTAGGGACCGCTGCTGCAATTTTCCCTATTTTTAATTAATACCATAGTACGTATTCTTTTTGGTCATTTGAAATATATTTTATTGTGCTTATAAATAACTTTTTTTATTAAATTAGATACTATATACGTATGTTTTAATTCAAAAAAATATATGGTCCTTATAAACAAAATAAGTAAATAATGTAAACTTTGTCAAACGAGCTATATAAATAATATGTTAATTTATATTCCTATAGTTTTCTTTGTGTAAATTAAGTACAACCAATTGTAAATTTTATCTTTAAGTTACAAATTTACAAAAGCATTTTAGGTACACCAACCTCATTTTAGATGAGATATAACTCAAAAATGGTCGGAGGTGAATATGATACTCAAAACTAGAATTAAGAAAGGTTATGCAATTTTTAAACGTAAGAAATATCTTTAATATTATCATAAAACTCATGGACGTTTCTCATATTGTCTCTGGAAAATTTACATATAAACATAGTGTTCTTAATATATTGCTTTTAGAGTACCATATATTAGAAACTTATGCTTATACTCGAGATCTAATTGATTGCAAAACCCAAGGAACGTTTTCAATCGAAGATTAAAAATCAAGACAAAATTCAAAAAGAATTAGGCGAAGTCTTTTTCGTAAGCTACACAAGTACTTCACTTGCTTACACTAGCTATTTCGAATATGCGCCATCTGTTGCAATAAAAAGGGAATTTTCAACTTCAAAACCTAATATATGCGTGAAGAAATATTAAAAACTTAGAAAAATCCCAAAAATGCCCGCTTAAACAGATTGAATGAAAAAATTAAGGGGCACGATGGTCTTTTCCTCGGTCTACTTTAATTGATTTGTAAAAAGCAGTCAACAATGGCTAAAATAGTTGCGCCCACATGATTGTATAACGGCTGAATTTCTTATTAAAATTTGTATACAATGGTGCCCAAACAGGCACTTAATATCCTGTTTTTTCTTTCATTGTTTTGGGAGGTTTAATGTATTTAACAGTTTTAAATGTTTCAGCATTAGGGCATATTCATACACAGTGGCGAATAGGATTGTTTTGTACAGTAAGATTGGGGCGAGCATAGTGAACATACCGAATATGTAAAAGATTGTATTGTTTTGGATTAATTTCTAATCCTTTCTTACGAGAACTACAATAAATTGGATGATGGAAAGAAATAAAGATACTCAATACACAATAGATTTTTACATAATGAACTCGCACATCAAATCAGCTCCCTAGAAAACGCTAGTTTGAAAATAGGACGACCTATGTACAGAATATTACTCGATACATCTCCCATAATATAACAACGTACAGTATAATTAAGCTCTCCAACGTCTCAGACGTGTAACGCGTGCAAGCGTCATTGAATTATTCCAGTTTGTTTGTTTCTTCTTAGCTGTCATATCCCCTCCCCAAATCTTTTTTCCCACCCCTCATCCCCACCCATCCTCTTTGTGATAGAGAGTACAATTCTATTCACATAAATGGTTAAAGGAACAAAAGATGAACTGTGAACTGGTTGGAAATAAGACCAGCTGGAAATCAAAATTGTCTGCTGAAGAAAATGATGAATTCATTCAGAAATTGAGGAAAAGTGAAGAAAGTACCTAAAGAACTTGAGGAGTTTCTTCAAGAATGACAATGAAAATAATGTCACTTGCTATTTTTATCTAAAATGGATACTTTCTAATTAATATTCCAAAAAAAAAAGCTTATAATCTCATCACCTTCCTACGTCGCGCGACCCTTCTTACTAATTAATACCTTGTCACATTCTATCCCAACTACTATGTGAAAGTCTCACAAGCTGTTACTTGGTAGTTCAAGCGGTGTAGTGGGCCGGGGATGATGAAGAACATGACATGAAGAAGGAAAATATCATATTTTACCTGGGGGTAATAAATTATTTGATGTAGAAAGATGACTACTGAACAAACTTTAAAAAGTTATTATCTTTCACTTTGTCTGTTATTTGAAAATTTTTCTAAAGAACAACAGAGTCGAGATATCTACAAGGAAAATATCATTAGAAAGACAAATCTCATTAAAATCCCACCAATTACCCTAACCATTGGCCATCTGCAACAATCATCTAAACTATGCTTCCAATTATAATGGAAGAAAGAGCTCAAGTTGCAGTAATAATGGTGCCATTTCCTGCACAAGGCCACCTCAATCAGCTTCTGCAACTCTCATGCTTAATATCCTCATATGGGATTCGAGTCCACTATGTTGGCTCCACCATTCACAACCGCCAAGCCAAACTCCGCATCAATGGATTAAACCCACTAGATGTAGCGAAAATTTATTTTCATGATCTTCCTACACCAGCCTTTGTCTCTCCTCCCCCAAATCCCAACTCGTCGATCAAATTCCCTGCACACCTCCAGCCATCATGGACTGCCTCACTCAACCTGCGCCAACCGGTTGCTGAGTACTTAAGAGATATATCCTCTACGATGAGAAAAATTATCGTCATTCACGACCCACTTATGGCCCCTGTAGTTCAGGATGTTGCTACAGTTCCAAATGCAGAATCCTATGTATTCAACTGTACCTCAACGTTCACGCAGGCCACTTGTGTATGGGAAAAGATTGGTAAACCGTTTCCGATAAAACTACAAAAAGAGTTGCCCTCTTGGGAAGGATGTATGACAGATGAAGTCGAAGAATTTGTAGCTCTACGGTTTGATCATTTGGATATAAGAGCTGGAGATCTATACAATACCAGTAGAGTTATAGAAGGAACCTATGTCGATCTACTGGCAAGGGAAGAAATTGTTGGGAGCCGGAAGGCCTGGGCAGTGGGACCAATTCTTCCTTTCAAATTATACTCTAATAGCCAGCATCAATGTTTAGAGTGGCTTGACAAACAAGGTCCTAAATCTGTTATCTACATATCTTTTGGGACCACAGTTTCAATGTCAGATGAAGAAATCAAAGAGTTAGCTATGGGGTTAGAACAGAGCAAACAGAATTTTCTTTGGGTATTGAGAGATGCAGATAAAGGAGATGTTTTCGAAGGAGATGTTAGACGAGCTGAGTTACCTGAAGGGTTTGAGGAGAGAACACGTGGAGTGGGAATGGTGGTGAGAGATTGGGCACCACAACCAGATATTCTGGCTCATCCATCAACTGGTGGATTCATGAGTCATTGTGGATGGAATTCGTGCATAGAAAGTATTACAATCGGAGTGCCAATAGCAGCTTGGCCAATGCACTCCGACCAGCCTAGAAACGCTCTGTTCGTAACAGAAATACTGAAAATCGGTATTCTTGTAAGGGAATGGACACAGCACAAGGAACTAGTGAAATCATCAACAATTGAGAATGTTGTGAATAAACTAATGGCATCGCGCGAAGGCAATGGATTCAGAAAGAAGGCAGAAGAGATAGCTGCTGCTGTTAGGATGTCAACTGAGGCAGGTGGGGTGTCTCGAAATGAATTGGATTCATTCATTTCCCACATAACTAGATAGAGCAATTTTCACCATAACATTGTATCCCAGTATATTGCTGTAGGTTTTGATTTTTGAATTCCTTTTACATGATTTGAATGAAGCAATTTGCAGGCTATATATGTGAAAGTAATAAATAATGCTTGATCAGATCGATACTTCCAGTGAGATTAACATCAGAAAATGAATTAAGTAGTAAGCATAAATGCTTGAAATGGCTATATGACAAGCTCTAAAATCTCTGATATATGTTTCTTTTGGAACCACAACTTAAACAGTAGATGAAGAAATGGGCCTAGAAAAAATCAAGAAAAGTTCATTCGGGTTCCGAGAGATTCCCCAAGAGCAGATATAATTGCTGGAGAGATTAGAAAAATTGTATTGCCAGAAGGGTTTGAAGAAAGAGTGGACTATGTTGTGGATTAACTTAATACCTAGTTTCGAGAGTGATAATAAAAAGAAGCAATTACAAACAAGTGAAGTAGACAAAGATTGATATTTGTTTCTCATGCCTCACCCATCAAAACGGCCCGAAGAATCCTACACATATAAGAATATTAGTACTGATCAAATATTCATGTGTTGCATCTCATTGCTTTTGGAAGGTCAGTTTTATTCCCCCTTCCCTTCGTACCCGTGGACTTTGTTTTTATATATATGGTTGGGGAATCAAAACCCCCATCAGCATTCTCTGGTAGCGCCTGAGAACCCACTAAAGTTATGTTGATGTTTTGCTAAAAAAATTGGAAATTCTTAATCCACAAATCAACATATGGGAGTGCCACTAGCAACCTGGCCAATGCATGCAGACTAACCAATTGATCTCGTTCTATTGACAGAAATACTAAAATAGGTCTGGTTGTCAGGGAATGGAATCATGGGAGGAACCGCTGGATTCATAGAAAATCGATAATACATGCTGTGAAAAGGTTGATGGCATCAGAAGAAGGGAAAGAGAGAATAAAAAGTAATACTGTCATACCAAGTTCGAGTTCCCACCCCTGAACTACCGTAAGATGCAACTTGGCATGCTACTCTATTCCCCTCGTGAGGAATAAGGCAACAAGAGCCACAGTTGACGTCATGAAAAAAAAAAAAAAAAAAGAATATCCAATAAAATAGCTTCATTTGGAATCCAAAAGGCGAAATTTTGAAACTTACTATTTCAATTATTAAGCAGTCATAATCTTCTATTGAACAAAAAAATGCACTATCTAATGCATTCAAATCATGCTTTCGACTAGTCCAATATGTTTATTCTGTATCAGCTGTCAGTTTCCTCCCAAATTATTGTCCACAAAGGCACACGAAGCATACACCCCACTTCACTCAAGAATTGAGGATAAAAAAAAAGGAAATTTCAAAAAGTTCAAAAAAAGAGAATTATCACTACAAAGACAGCTCTTTTTAAAGTTTCAATCATTCTCTTGAAATCATTATCAATGCCCATTTGCAAGCTTAAAATCATGGAAAAAAACTCAAAATGCTGTAGTCATAGTTCTTTTCCTGCTCTAAATCAGCTTTTTCAACTCTTCTGCTTAGTATTCTCATATGGGGTTGCTATTCACTATGTTAGCTTTGCCATCCAAAATTATTGGATGTGTGGAGCCTATTATATTGTACACTCTTTCTCTTGACTGCAGGAGCCTCCAAGGCGAAATTTTTGAAGTGTTATAAGGGTACTTTCGAAAATTCGCACATATATAAGGTCGTCCTAATATTTTCCTTCTATATAAGGGTATTAGGTTGAGCCTCAATTTTGTGTTTCCTTGTACAAATAGAGAGACGTGAGTTCAAAACATATTGTAATTCTCTTATTCAATATAATGAAATTTGGCAATGGCGCCTGGTGCAGTGGCTCTCTCATGGAGGATGATGTTAGCTATATCATGCGTTATTATTTCTTTCATTTCCTTATTTTGTGTTAATTTCTCTTGAAATACAGATTATTCCTATAATCACAACCGGTATCAAAGCTTAAATTAGTTCGGGTGAGAGCAATGGCAGGAGAAGACGGAGCTATACATAGAATTGCAGGTTCAATGGAACAGATTTTGCACTTGAAGGATGCAAATTGAGGAATTATCTCAACGGGAAAAAGATGCATCAGCCTCTTTTTGGGAGAAAACCCAAAAATCACAATTTGATAAACTGGTGTTGGGTGTCATCCTATCGACACTGACTAAAAACGTTGTACATAACATGGCAAAAGGAGAAAATCACAGCGGGATAGATGAAGGTTCTTTCTGACATTATGAAAAGTTATTCAATCTGAAGATGAAAGAAGGTGCTTTTGTGACGGAACATCTCAATGAATTCAATACAATAGTCAATGAATAATTCCATAAGCAGAGGGAATTATTGACAGAAATGATACAGGTGCTGCGTTGGCAGCTTCTATATGGTGCATTTTCTATGTTTGTTGTGTTAAAAATCAATGAAAAATTTCCAAGTGTCTTTCTGTAAAAATTCTATCAACTTTTTTTTGTACTTGTAGCAAAATAGATAGTCAGTTAGTTGTCATCTGTTGAAATCAATTTTGATGATGAAGTTCATGTCCTAATTCTCATGGCCTCGTTACCAAATAGTTCGAAGCCCTTGAGAGCTGCAATTAGTAATTCAACACGCAGTGCGAAATTGAAGTTCAACAATGTCAGGCATCCAATTCTTGCTGAAGAAGTTCGATCTCGAAACATTAAAGAACCTGGCATTGCCGCTAGCTACAGTTGATCATGAGGTGGCCTGTGGTGTTGATATTGCTACAGTGATTTGGATAATAACCTTAGACATCAAATGAGCCTTTGTCTTCATATATCATCTCAGATGCCTCCTCCTCTTGTCATAGCCACTCTATCTTAGGATCTTATAAGTGGCCTGGTGTTATCAAAATCATCACTTGGCAAATTCGTCTTATAATGAACTTGTCATGTGCATACCTACAATTTTGAATTTCTATTACGTTAGAATAAGCGATCTGAGACGTCACAGCATGTTTCGTTGGACTCAAAAAGCACCTTCAAAGTTACCTTGGAATAAGAGAAATTGTGCATTTTTATTGTAGGAATTTTTATCATAGGAGCGAGGAGTTCTCTCATTATTAACTCGCTATGGTTTCATGTTGAGTACTATCGAACTCAACACCTTCTCAATTGAGTTAGTTCGATTCCCTAGGCCTAGGCTTTTTTTGATGCTATGCACAAATTCAAAATTTTGCGTCGTTCAATTTTTATTGTGTGAAATGCTCAATTTGGATCGCATTACTTCTTTTAAAATTAAGATACACTGATACTACATTTTATTTTCAAGATGTTCGTCGCATATCTAACAAGTGAAATTCTCGCATGTTGACAATAAATTTGGAACTCACGAACTTTATTTCTTCACGTTGAGCTGCCTCATATATTGAATTTTTTATTGATTTATACTTCATTTCAAGAGCATCTAAACTTTGTCAAAAGAAGAATTCTTTTACTTCTTTGACAAAGCGTAATAAAAAATTTTCCATCTAATTTCTGAGAGGTTAAATGTATTTACAAATGAATTATAGTCATGGTGCCTAATCATTTCCGTTTTGTGCTTAAAACAACTGTATGATCATTAGAATCCAATTATATTCAACACGTTCAAGTTTACAATGATGTCACAATATTGTGGCATTTTTGAAAACCCTGCATTGGTTTTCTAAATTGTCATAGACGTTGAGTTTCAAAACAAAGATGTAAACATTTTCCACTAAATATTTGAAACTGCGATCGCTTGGCAAATTCCTTTCGTTCTAGAATCACGAACTCCACCATTTTCTCTACGTGCTTTGTTCCTTAGTTTGTTGCTTGACTCTGATATCAATTATTATAGACAATTTGTATTTACAGCACTAAAAAGAAGATTATCTCTTACTCGAACATAAAAAGAAAATTTGACACATAAAACCAAACAACATTACACGATGAAATAAACAAGATTTTAATGTTTTTGTTTAGTAATTCTCAGTGGAGCGCACTAAACTTACCAGAAACGTCATACAAAATGATTGTTTATTGCCCAACAACAATGTTGAATGTACAGAAAAATTGTGCCAGAGGTTATACGGAATACTCACGTGATGTGGGTCCCACCTGATTTAAATATTATTTTAAAAAGTGGACCCCACATGTATTGTGTCTTCCCTGTTTTCTTTCGTTTCTGTAGGGCAAGGAAGTTTCATTGCCCAATCACTTGTACAATTTATTTTCTATTCCATATTTTCCTTTAACGTTGTCGATGGAGTCACGTCAGATTGAAATAAGGACAAAATGCACTGACTGAAAAATAAAAATATTAGTTCAACAACTCACAATTCAAAATTGTCTGCTGAAGAAAAGTATTACTTTGAACTCCCTACCAATGGCCATCTGCAACAATCATCCAAACCATGAGCTTCCAATAATGGAAGAAAAAGATCAAGTAGCTATAATAATGGTGCCATTTCCTGCTCAAGGCCACCTCAATCAGCTTCTGCAACTCTCCTGCTTAATATCCTCATATAAGATTCCGGTTCACTACATCGGCTCCACCACCCACAACCGCCAAGCAAAACTCCGCGTCAACGGATTAAACCCTCAAGATGTAGATAAGATCCGTTTTCATGATCTTCCGACGCCACCCTTTGTCTCTCCTCCTCCAAATCCAAACTCGTCAAATAAATTCCCTGCACAAATGCAACCAGCGTGGAATGCCTCTATGAACCTGCGCCAATCGGTTTTTGAGTACTTACAAGATATATCCTCTACGGTGAGAAGGATTATCGTTATTCACGACCCTCTTATGGCCTTTGTAGTTCAGGATATTGCAACAATTCCGAATGCAGAATCCTATGTATTTAACTGCATCTCAACGTTCGCGCAGGCCTCTCTTGCATGGGAAGGGATTGGTAAACCGTTCCCAATAGAACTACCAAAAGAGCTGCCCTCTTGGGAAGGACGTGCAACCGATGAACTTGAAGAATTTGCAGTTTTACAGTTGAAGCATTTGGATATCAGAGCTGGAGATATATACAATACCAGTAGAATGATAGAAGGAACTTATGTTGATCTATTGGCAAGGGAAGAGATTGTTGGGAGCCGGAAGGTGTGGGCAGTCGGACCAATTCTTCCGTCGAAATTATACTCGAATAGCCAGCATAAATGTTTAGAATGGCTTGACAAACAAGATCCAAAATCTGTTATCTACATATCTTTTGGGACGACGGTTTCAATGTCAGATGAAGAAATCAAAGAGCTCGCGCTGGGGTTAGAACAGAGCAAACAGAATTTTCTTTGGGTATTGAGAGATGCGGATAAAGGAGATATTTTCGAAGGAGAAGTTAGACGAGCTGAGTTACCTGAAGGGTTCGAGGAGAGAACACGAGGAGTGGGAATGGTGGTGAGAGATTGGGCACCACAACCAGAAATTCTGGCTCATCCATCTACTGGTGGATTTATGAGTCATTGTGGATGGAATTCTTGCATAGAAAGTATTACAGTGGGAGTGCCAATAGCAGCCTGGCCAATGCACTCCGACCAGCCTGCAAACGCCATGTTCATAGCAGATATATTGAAGATCGGTATTCTTGTAAGGGAATGGACACAGCACGAGGAACTAGTGAAGGCATTGATGATTGAGAACGTTGTGAGAAGACTGATGGTGTCGGAAGAAGGAATTGAGATAAGGAAGAAGGCAGAAGAAGTAGCTGATGCTGTTAGGATGTCAACTGAGGCAGGTGGGGTGTCTCGAAAGGAATTGGATTCATTCATTGCCCACATCACTAGATAAAACAATTTTCACCTTAACATGGTCTCTAGTATATTGCTGCTGTTTTTGATTTTGTTTTCCTGTTACATAATTTGTTGGAAGAAGCAATTAGCAGAAAATATATGTGAACGTAAAAAACAGTGCTTGATCGGTTCAATAAATCTGTATAATATGTTTCTTTCGGAACAACAACTTCAATATCAGACAAAGAAGCTAGGGATATTGCAATGGAGCTTGAAAAATGCAAGAAAAATGTTCATTTGGGTTCTTAGAGATGCTGAGAGTTTAGAAAAATTGAATTGCCACAAGGGTTGAAAAGAAGAGTGGATTGTGTAGCAAATTAGACCATTATCTTACTTTGAGAGTAAGAATAAGAAAATAAAAATAAAAAAATCAACTACAGTCGTCAATGCAGGTTTTCATGAATTTCTCGCACCTCACACTAAAAGTGGCCCCTAAAATCCCTTACATGTGCAGGAATGTTAGAATGGTCAAAAATATATGTCCGCAATACCCAATATACTCCAAAGTCAAAGTAAATTAAATTTGCCTTGAAGCTACCAATCTATGGTTGGGGACATAATGCACAATATTATTACGTTCCACAGAGTCCAATAGAAACAATGATTATCGTGACGAAATACCAGGGTCATCAACTAGAAGTTCTTAGCTGAAAATCAATTGAGTCACTGTGGATTGAATAAATCAAAGAAAATATTGCAATGGTACCAATAGCAACCAGGCCAGTGCATTCTAGCTAACCACTTAATTTTGTTCTTGTGATAGAATTTATCGTATATTTGAATGTTTTTTCTTGTATTCACTCACCCCATTTTTAAAGCATTGAATCCGATGATTATAAGCAGGTTCAGATGTTCTTAAAAGTTAATTAAGACTTGCATTCTAGAAAAATAAGTACGATTGAAAAAGAAATGACTTTCAAAATCATATTTGACAAAATAAGTAACTACAACCATACATGTTGCAGGTCACATTGCAAAATGAGTTGTTAAGTAGAATTAGAGTTTCCACGTCTATATATACACACACATATATAGACTTCCCTTAAAAAAGGATTACCTTAGTGAAAAATAAGCTTTTAGCTGTCAAAGGGACATCAAAACCATTATAATAAATCGTTCGAGCAAATTCCAAAATTGCTCGTCCATTACTATCTGCTTTGAAAAAAAAAAAAGAATTGTAGTAATCCTGTATCGTATCTGTGTATGTCTCCTCCTCACCATAAGAACTGATGATGGCTTGATCCAGATCCAACCCCTCATTATTACTTTCTTTCATTTAGGATTTAGGATGAGAGATTCTTGAGATCCCTTTCCTTTGTATTATTTTTGCAGCATGCGGATACAGATCCTTGTATGCATTCTTGATAGTCCCTTCTGCAACTGTGGTAGCAATTGAAATATCTGCATGCACGCTGTTTCAATCAAGTACGCATGCACATGACTTAGAGAAACAGAAATGTATCCTAAAAATTCACTGCAAGCACCAAAGAACACAGATGGTGAATGCTCAAACCTTGTAGGGCTTTCTTTGAATCTGACAGTTGGGTTATCATGAAAATAATTGCTGCAGCAATGGATATTGGGCTCCTCCTGCAAGAAAACTGTTGGAAAAACTATGTTTGT
>CAIGRT010148734.1:0-20779 GCA_903798405.1 Fraxinus platypoda | reverse complement strand
GGGAATCAAGGTGGAGATTTGTTGAGTTTTTAATACCCAATAAATCCGGACGATGATGTTAAACTGGTTTATTGGATTATACTTCATAGGTCTCGGCCGATGAGTGAAGTGAAATGTCGACATTACAATCGAACAAACTATTCCTACAACCTATTTGGGTCATTTGAAGTAACCTAATTTCATTAGAATTACTCATGGCTCGCACATTACCTTGGACGGCTTTAGGGTTGACAGCCCATTTATTGTTACCTATTGGGCCTTACTCCTCTAACCTAAAGCCTATACCTAATTCCCCCTTTATATGTATTGCCCCATTACTGTTTGAGGGTGGCTGAATATTGTGGGCAGCCGTGTTTTAGAGAGAAGAGAGTGTCGTTGGCTTTGTGCTTTCTCCTTGACTTTGTGCCGTCCTCTTCTCCCTTTCTCTTAGCCTTTGTGGCTGATTATTGTGGCTACAATATTCATCACCCTTAGCCCTTTGTGGGCAGTCAAGAAAGCAACCGGTTTTGGGAAGAAAGGTTGGTAGGTTTTGGTCGTGAAGATTGTGGTGTCGATTTGGTGTTAACTGAGCCGGTTATTGGTGTGATTGGAACCCAATATTCAACAGTAGAAAAGACCATTCGAAACTAATTTATTTAGCAAAATAAGATTTTTACATAACTTATTAAACCTGAGCATGAAATGAAAAAAAGTCAAAAACCAAACCACTCAGTTATAGCAACTCCAGCATAATCAGCTCTATCCAAGTCAGATTCCATGCCAAAAAGTGATCACCTAGGCATAAGGCATTGTTGATTAAGCTAACAGATAAGATTAACATGGGTAAAATACAGCTAATTAAGTTTGCATTTTACAAAAGCATAGACATTTATCTCTAATAGTACAACTTTAGAGCAACATAAAAAAGGGTCTGCAAATAAAAAGCGTGACTAATCAGCCCTCTTATCTGCACGCTGAGAGGTTATAGTGGCCGAGCGCTTGTCTTCAGCCATCTTTGCATGAATCTCATCCCGCTCCTTAAAATACCTCTCGAAGGCCCTTGGAAGAAATCGTGGGATGAGGAAACAGAATAGATTGACAGAAAAATATAGTAGATTAGCAACTGCCAACCCTCGTCCAAACCAATACCAAGCAACGTCCTATAACACACCCGACATTAGTAAACATACATTAATAAGTACAAAAAGGAAAAACTAAACATTCATCTACCTTAAATTCTGCATTTGCTGGCAAGGTTTTGTTAATCCATACATCCTTTATCCAATCAAGTATGACAAAGATCCTCCTCACAGTATAAAGTAGTGGCACGAGTGCTCTCACAGGAGGCGAAAACAAGGACATCCCACTAATTATATTCTCTGTTAGTATTTGAAATGATAGCAAGAATAAATGGGGCGTGGCTGATTGCACGGCATGTTCGTCCCCTCTTGCAAATCCACCCAAAACAAATGCCAATGGCAAGAACAGACCCACAGTGGTCCCAACAACTACATAGAATCTAAACATTCTACTCCCCCGAAATAGTTCAGGTGATTCAGAGATTTTGCCATGAGCGGGAAAAGCTAACCACGAAAGTGCAAGAAGATAAGCAGAAGCAAAAGCTGGGAAAACAAGGTCAAGAAGCGGAACAAGGCCGCTGGCTGAAAAGACCATAATGAAAGCCACTAATTGCAATTCGATCACACGGAGGGATCCCATTACACCACTTGGTGCTGCCTGCTCTTGCATCTGCTGCTGGTGGAGCTTGGCACGTTTCTGCTGGGGATCTGTGTCTGAGGTAATAGTCTGATCAGGCTCGGAACGTGGGGCCACAGCAAGTGATACACCCGACATTATTTCAATTATTTGTTTGTTCTTAGGTAAAAGAGGTGGGCTTTGTATATCAAACTGACTTGCTTATTGTGTAACTGAACCTGTTTAAGAAATGATAAGCCTATTTCAGAGAAGGAATGCTATAAAAAAGCGATCAACATGATGCCCTCTAAAAATCTGCCAATATATAATCGTCAAGGAAAAATGAAATACAAAGCCGTAGAAACGTGTGAACATGTACGTGTAAATAATGCATAATTGTGTTCGAGAAATAGCCCGGAAAGAGCATGTCTCCACACAAGTTGAATCTGAAATTGATTCTCCATTCATCAGGGCTACGCATTTGATACACTACTGCATTACAGTGGATACTGAATAATACTAGGGTGGTTTGCCATTATACTTTGTTTGGTGCTACAGCTTATTACGAGAATAGATAAGTTATATTTTGTTTGGTGCTACACCGTAATGGATAAGTTATATTACATTTTGTTAACAAAACAGCAAGGTTAATCTGCCTTTAACCTCACTTCCTGCTATAGATTAATTAGCATGCTTTGGTCTGGATAATAGAAGTTTACCGGATTAAAATTCCTCATACAATTTAACAAAACGCTTTAGTGCGTAATGAACCGATTTAATACGACCTGCCAACTGTTTGAACTATTTCCTGAATACTTGTGCTTACTGCCCTGTTCAAAACAGACAATTGAATAATCTGTACCAATATAATGGCAATGTCTCCAAATAGCCAAAATGTTCGTGAAAACATCAACAATCGTTACATAAATGAAGTTATGAAATGCTAAATGTCAATACTTACAAAAAATTCATGAACTCGTTCGTATAATCATGGAAACACAAACAAGAATGAAGAATTCAGAAAACGTACAAAATTCGAATCGAAATTGAAGTTTCACAGTGCATAAAACCATACCGGAAAATTCGAGAGGAAAAAATTGCAGATCCAGAGAAAAAACAGAATTATCAATGAAGAGTAAGCGCCCAAGTTTACATTGTTGGAGCGAGTTGCGCTTGGAGCTTTTGCAACGTAACACGTGTGACAAATGACACGTGGTAGCTTAACAGGCTACCATGTGGAAAAGTAAAGGTTCGTAATCAGTTTCGCGGGTAAATATCTTTTGCGGTCACTGAATGTTTAGCAACAAATTCAATTTGGTTACTAAATGTTAATTTATTTCAATTAGGTCATTGAACTTCAATTTTATTTCAAATTTCACCGCTTTGTCACATGTGATCTTCCAAATTGATAGTTGCAACACAAAAAAATTCCCGTGCTTGGAATGCCAACTTAGACTATGACACCTCATAAAAGTTACGAACTATTATTGTGTGTACCTTTATCTTATCCTTCTTCATTCTATTTTCTTAACCCTTTTTTCTCATTTTCTGTGGAAAAACTCTCTTAAAGGTGCATGCAGTCGATAAATTTTTGGAGAATATGGAGTTGAAAACAAGCAAGAGAAAATCATTTTCAAATTACTTAAACTCAGTGGTCAAGTTTATCCAATAAACACACACCACGTGTTCTTTGACATCCTTGACATGTTAGTAACTAGTCCATCACGAGCAATTTATCTATCATCGATTTGAATGATAATAAATTTCGTTGAATAGTGAATTAAGAAGTTAACTATCACTAAAATCAATGATATATCGCATTATTGTTCCAGACTCACGCTAGCGTTTATTCTCCATCACCACTACCCTATTAGATTCGTCCACGGACCACGCGTCCTAACCCCTTCTGCTATTACAAAATTTAGTGGTCCTTTAATGTCTTATTGCAAAAAACAAAAGAAAAACGTGCATTTTAAGACCACGTTTGGTGTCCATTATTTTTTTTTCAAAAAAGTTTTGAACAGTATTTTTAGAAGAATGTATGGTTAAAATGTAAGAAAATGTTTGAATTTACATGCAGAATATTTTAATACGTGAATGTGTGATTGAAAATGATTCCGTAAAAAAAACAATTTAGAGGGTGTTTGATGGATATTATTGAGGAGAAAAATGTATTTTAAATAGTGATATGATGAGAAATATATGGTTAAAAAATAATTAAAAGTTATTGATGTGATGAGAAATATTATTTTATTAAAAAATGTATGGTTAAAAATGAATTTTAAAATAATGTGTCTCAAACAGGGACCTGAAATAATGGACACCAAATGAGGACTAAAAATTGTTAGAATATTCAAAGAATTATAGCCCATTGCTCATCCCGCCACAAACCAAATTTGCGGTCTTAACCTCGACAGTCACCCACCCAGGATGTAATAACAACTTTATCCAATTAATCCACTCCATGTTTTCCTGGACAATTGAGATATTATTTATTTAAATACAAAAATAAAAATGTGCTTTAGAGTTTGAACTTTTTGTTATTCTTTTTGAAATTGGATGTGGGACTGATTATTAAGCCTATGTTTGTTTCCATTTTTTCAAGAAATCATTTTTTTTAAACTTCATTTTTAACCACATATTTTTCGACAAATAATTTTACACGTAAGTCAAAAACTTGTCTTTAATTTTTAATCACACATTTTTTTTTAAAAAAATCACTATTTAAAAATACATTCTTTTCTAAAAATGAGGCTCAAATAGGCTCTAAAAGACAATACGCCGTGGAGTCTTTATACAAAGAAAGATGTATAGTTGTTGATGATAAAATATTTTGTATGTAAACCCAATATTTTTTCTATTTTTTAATTACATATTCTCCAACAATTCACTGTTACAAAATTTATTTTAAAGAAATAATGAGCATCAAACATGGGCTTTGTGCGATAAAAAACTAAGAGAATGTGCAGTCGGAAATAAGGGTGTCAAAAAGTCGAGCCGAAACTCCAAGTTCAGGCTCGGCTCGTGTAACAATGGTTTGAACTTTTTTGGCCCGAGCCGAGCCTAACTTTCGGCTCGACCCTTAGTGAGTCTAGCCAACTCGCGCTTTTGTTTTTGCTGTTATTATTATTTTTAGCTGCCTTAACAAGGTAGCAATAAGGCAGTTGTATGTGCTGCCATAACAAGATAGTAGAGCAGCCTTAACAAGTGCAGGCATCTGTATTGTTAAAGGAGCTAAATAATATTATTTTTTTTTGTTTTAAGATTTGCAGATTTTATTATTACTATTATTTTTAGGCTTGGCTTGTTACGAATCGACAATAGCCTGTGTGGCTCGTTCTAGCTCGAGTTCGAGCCGACGTCCCAAAATGGGGCTCGGCCTGAGTTTCGGCTCGATTCTATCGAGTCACGAGTCGGGCCCAGCCTCGACCATTTTGAGCCGATGAGCCAAATCGACACTCGTAGTCGGAAATGAATTTGAGAAAGACAGAATTTTAAATAATGGAGTCAAACAGAGTCTAAAATACCTACTACTGTCATTAATTTCAAATTAGGTTGCGGATTGAGGGAAATTTGAAATGTGATTTCTTTAATTGATTGGATTTGTTTTATTTTGACAATGATGTAGATTGAAGCTTTCTTTTGACTCCATCCATCCATTCAGCACATGTGCCGCCCCGCCTACTCCCCTTTTCAATTATTTGGGGAAACAATGGCTAAACAAACTCACCACATCACCTCACATTTTCTACGTTTATCATTATAAATGTTTCGAATTTATTAAAAATAGGATTAACTTTAAGGTTTAATTCTTAAATACATATGATTAATTCACGACTTTAGGATATCACGTAATCATCACTCTTTCAACCATATAATTATGAGTGGTCTCGCATGGTCTTTGAAGAATTTTGTCGATTAGCCAAAGGGAAAATATTAATCTCGTCTTCTAAAAGTTTAAATTTTATTTTCAAAACGTTCTTGAATTCTTTTTTTTTTTCCTATCGAAAGTCTCAAACTAGGTGTGTCAACGAGTCGAGCTGCGCCGCGCCGCGCCGCTCGAATAAAAATACTTCGAGCTTTTTTTTTTTTGCCCGAGCCGAGCAAAAGCTCAGTCAAAAAATTTAGACTCGACCCGAGCCTTAGAGAATCGAGCCGGGCCCCGATCCGACTCGATTTTTTTTTATAAAAAATTCGTGATAAATCTAAATTTTTTTAAAAAAATTTAAATTTGTGCAATTTATACGTATTATAAATAATAACTAAATACTAACATATAAAAAAATTACAGCTAAAATGAAAAGAAAAAAATAAAAAAAGAAGTGGCAGGCAATTTTTTTTTTTTTTAGACTCACGGGCCTGCCCGTCGAGCTACATGGGGCCTAGCCCGGCTCGAGCGTCGCCCCAAAATGGGGCTCTGCCCCAACGAGCCACTAGCCGGCCTGACTCGGGCTTTTTCCGGACCGAGCCCAAGCCTCCCGAGCCGACGAGCTATTTTGTCATCCCTATCTCAAACGGTCTAATTCCTCTATAAATTATGACTAGTTATGTCTAGTCCGATTATGAAACCCGCTTCAGAAGCTCGGTTTAACACCAAACACCAGTAATAAAATGCAAATTCAAGAATTGCCACGGACTTTGTAATATTCAGTCTACTGTACCTGTACGCCCATTATCTGATTGGTTCGTCGTTTGCCATTTGAGTCCGGCTGAAGAAACAAAGCTTGAGAAAGAAAATTGAGTAGAGTGTGATAACATATTAGATTGATTGATTGATTGATTACCTTTACTGCTTTTTTGAAAAATTGACATGTATACACATCTTTTTTCGTATGAAAAACTTTGAATTTAAGTGATACCAAATGATATGTCAACAACTTGCTTTAAAGGGTGTCCCCATTTGTCTTCAAGCTGGGCAACAACACATCCACCGATCATCACGCCCACCTACCAATTCTTATCAATTTCTTTATAATAGATATCTCAAAAAAAATAAAAATGAAAGAGGAGATTGGATGAGATAATTTTACTATTTTTTTGTTATAAAAAACTAAAGAAAGCTAAGTGTTGTAAATTGTAAGAACATATTTTTTGTCCAAACATTTTTCGAGTTTTCCGAAAAATAATGTATTACATCTTGTTCTTTAAATCCCAATTTTTCCTTCATGCATTTTAAAAAGGTTGCTTTATTCCATACAAGCTCAAGTTTTGGATGATAGGTTAGGTTAATCAGTAAAAAAAAAATTGTTATGGGACCTTATCTTAGACTTTAAGGTTCTTTCGAGGTCAAGTTTGTTTGGAAACTAAATCAAAGAAATTATCACTGCTATTTACCAGCAAGTTTGAACACATTTACAAAGGAAATCCGTGTTTTGGGTGTATAAATTTTGTATATTCTTGGGTGAACAAGACTAAAAGGAACATCTACTTTTGCTTTGGACTAGGTTACTATTTAACCATCATTTGCCTGATTCGTGGATTAGGACAAAATTTGTCAAAAAGCCGGTCTTTCGCAGCAATTTCTTCAAGCAGTAAAACGTCAAAAACCATCATTTTTCCAGTAAAACATGTCAAGAAAATAGGCAACCACAGTAAAAGGTGATGAAAGTCTACGAGTTTACATGTTCCCTTCATCAATCAAGAGGCCCCATTTTTCGCTTCTTCTAATGGAACACAAGGGCTCAAAGCAACAGCCTCAAGATGTGGCGGCCTTGTTGAGCCCAAACATGGCACAAGGCAAGCTGGAACAGGTGAAGGATGATAGTAAAAAGAGGCAATTAGCCCCCAAAAGAAGCTCTAACAAAGATAGGCATAAGAAAGTTGAAGGGAGAGGTAGAAGAATTAGGATACCAGCTTTATCTGCAGCTAGAATTTTTCAGTTGACGAGAGAGTTGGGTCATAAAACTGATGGAGAGACAATTCAGTGGCTTTTACAGCAGGCTGAGCCATCAATTATTGCTGCAACAGGTTCCGGGACAATCCCAGCATCAGCTATTACGGCTGCAGGGACCTCTGTTTCAGAACAAGGAAGTTCTGTCTCTTCAGGTGTCTATGCAAAATTCAATGAAATTGGAGCACGAATCGGAATGAGGAATCATTTGGCTATGATTGGTGAAGATTTTGGTAGATCCCATATTCCATCCGGGGCGTGGCCTTCTTTCACTGGTTTTGGATCTGAAATTCTGCAAAATTCTAATGTTTTAAGCTTGAACCGTATGCCTAAACTCGGTTATCATGGGTTAGAATTCCCTAATTCAGTGGATATTAGTAACCATATGCCAGGTCTAGAGCTTGGTCTTTCTCAGGAAGGTCATATTGGAGGCTTGAATCTTCAAGCCTTGAACCAGCTTTACCAGCAAATCGGACAGAATGGAGATCCTGCTAAGGATAATTCTCAAGGATCAAGGCAGTAGAGTTTCACTATGATCAGGACTATATATAAGGTAGCTAGCATCTTTAAGGTTTGTTTTTGAAAGTATCAATGTTCTGAATTATATCGTTCTTGCGAATCCGATTCACGCCAAATGGATTAGAATTGGATGCAAGAACTGTTCGTGGTTTTTGCTGCGTAGCTAAATCAAATGTCCACAAGGAGGTACGATATTTTACTCGACTTAGATCTACAATTTTGGGATTTCCACAGTTTTCGTTTTAACACCTTTTTCTGTTGTCACTTGCAGTTTGGACTACACGTATAGCAGCAAGGTGCGATGAGTTTGGTTGTTAACACCTTTTCTGTTTCTGGTTTTTCTTATACAATTTTGATGAATGCTGGCCAAACATATTGGCTTTGTACTAAAATACAATTGAGTTTTAGTGGTTTGCATGTATGTTGAAACTAGGAAGTTTCTCAACCATACTTGAAACAGTTTCTGATACCTATGAATTTATATATATGTCAGAAAGAGACTTGCTAAATGTTGATGTGAAGATAGGATATGAAATGTGCCTTGTACCCGATTTTCTTTCGCAAGACTCTCGTGCTAAAGTGTCTCAGTTACACATTCATTCGTGTAAAACATGTCCCTTCGCCCGGTATTCTCTTAGAAAAATGGTTCACCTCTGGCTACGAAAGCACCTGCAAGAACGGGGGAGGGAATTTGATTGAGTTTTCCCTGCAAAGTATGCAAATTATCAAGTTTTCAGTTAAGTTGTCCTGTGATAAAAATTGGGGCCCCGCGTAAATGTTCATTATCTCAACACTACACTTTTATCATAAAAATCTAATACCTTGATTGTAATATCTCTTCAAGTGTTTTTTTTCTTTTGTAGTGGTTCCATACTTTATAAGAACGCATACATCCTTTTTTGGTAATTCCATGATTGGCATAACCATGATTGGTAGTTCCATGCGCACTAATTAACCTTTGGATTAATAGCATAAAATCCCTCTATAAATGTTTCCAGTGCGATATACTCACATATCTATTGGAAATCACAAAACCCCCCGTTTGAAACCTTTTGTACGAAAAATTCTCCTGCCGTCAAGATTCGTTAGATTTGCGGTTAAAAACAGTAAAAAAAAAAATGTCAAAATTAAAAAAGAATAATTACAATTTTAGTAACCATACTATAATCAGTTGAGCGAGGTCACAGCTTGGAATGCTCAAGCTGTAAATATTTTTTACGTGACTGATGCATCGGGTTATCCAGTAAAAAGCAAGACAATTGAGGCAGTTCGAAAAGAAATAGGCCTGATTATACCACACGTGAAGGACGATACGTATTCAACTTCACCACCCCAGCAGACGGGACGATATACTTTTGATAATTTCTTCCGTTCACGATCAGAAAAAATCATCCCCAATTTGGCTTTATAAAGTCATGCTCCTGAGCTATTTATCTTACAAATTAGATGCCAGTCGAGTTCATGTCCAAAAGCAGCAGTTTCCTTAATCATGCACAGCGAAAAATAAAATAATTTCAATTCCCATCAAGAATCTGCTTTATGTTTATATAGAAATTGTGATATGAATTATACCTTTTATAGATTTTACAAACTCCTTTACTGATCTTGAAACACGAACAATCACGATCTGCAATCGACGGCTATCCAATTGTCTAGCCTCTAATGAAAAACCACACAGGGAAAAAGAATGAAAGACTTAAAATTTCTTTTTTTCTCATGGTCGCAAGATTATGAATTGTGTTCTATTTAATTTTTCTGAAACCTTAATAGTTTATTAATACAAGTCAATGTAGGTTTGATTCGTCTCTTAAACTTAACTCGATCCAATATTTAATTAATTTAATTTGGTTCATGAATTAATTAATCGGCATATTAACAAGCAACTCAATTAATTAATTGTCCAATGCTTGTTAATTAATTAATTAATTGGTAAATCTCATTCTTTTGGTTCTCCTTTTGTGTGTGACTGAATGGATTCCCGATCACGATACCTAACGACGTAAATTATTATTTTGATCTAATTAAATCGATAAATTAAAATACCATTTTTTAATTTATCATCAATTCATATTAGTCGTCCCAAATTGACATCTAACAATGTGTCAGTGTAATACATGTGACGGAAAATATTACGTGGTATGACAAAACCAAACTTTTTCATTTACCGTGAAACTATAATCATTTCGTCAATATGATTATATTAATTATGAGATATTGATATGTGTCAATCTCAATTATCGATAATATGTTTCATCACACTAGTAAGTCAATGTATTTTCGACTTATAAGTACACATTGGTTAAGAATTTCGTTATCAATTTAACTGAATGAAATATAGATCATAATCTTTCACTATCTAAGAATGATGAATACTCTATTTATTATTCATAAATTTCATATGATTCTTGATATAATCGAACAATGTCGTATTAGCGATCATTGACATATCAACATCCAACAACACCAAAGTATGACTATCCTTATATAAGGCCCTATGATACCTCAAGTCGAATGACTAATTCCACTACCGAACGTTAGAGATTAATCACTGACACTTAGATATTTATTCATGTAGAATCTCCCCAATGAGTCTCGTGTTCATTTAAGTGTCACTACACTTTAGTTTATGAGATCAACTATTTATTTCACAAGTAAAAAGTGTCACTCGTAATAGTCTATCCGTAATAACGATATTCGTATCTCGTTATTACTTACGATCATGAATGATTTAAAATTCATTCATATATTATTTGTATCTCACAATCACAACTCTTTGTGATTAATAAATTATCAAAACTTAAATCTACAGATTCTATAATTTAATTTATTATAATATTAATTCAATTAAATAATATATCTGCCATAAATGACATGCATCAATTATATATTAAAAGTGCGTATGTTCACAATTGATTGGACTTAGAACATAACTTACCCATGCTAGTAGACTCGTAATTTTTTTTGTTTAGTGTATATTTTCTGGTTTCCCCCCCTACAACATTGCAAATACATAAACCATTCTTTTTGTGCTGCAAGTGTCCATGTCCATCTTATTGATTTATAATCTCAGTACCGTGATCTTTAATCAAATGCCACCATTATTCTCTATAAGCTATCAACTGCTATACTCGATTATGTCGGCTCCATAGGGGGATAAATTACAACTTGTAAGATCACCCAACTGAGGTCCTAGTAACTATTAAAGGATTTCTTAAAAAATTTCTATAAAAATGCTTTCTGGATTATAACATGCTACACGTGTTGCTACATGAATTGCACAATCAGCTTCGGCTTCTTTCTTTGGTCCTCCAACGGGTCACAGTCGAGTCACACGCACAAGATCCTGGAATCCTCCTTGAGCTGCGGTCCACGAGTATTAGCTCACAGACTCCACAAGCAGTTCTATAAGAATCAACATATTTAGGACCGGGCATATCTCGTATAATCTCGCTACACGTTTGGAAGTGCTTATAAGAAACTTCTTTTGACAGGATAGTATCAAGAGTGATGCTGTCAAGAAAATGGATCCTTATAAGGAGTTTTCGGGATCATATTAGAGCATGTTTGGGTGGACTTATAAGATGGCATTTTTTACTTGTAAGGAGGAGAGAAAAAGTCCGTAGACACAATAATTAGCAAAAACGTATTAATACCCATGGCATTGCCATTTTATTATATGCATGCTAAAGAACATTGCCATAAAAGTACAGAAACTAGTCGTAGCTCGCTTTTAGACATCTCTCGAAATACAGAAACTTGCCGAACGTAGACAGCCTATATATCAGGAACAAGCCCACAAATATTTGAAGGGCACATGAAAATCCCTACGCTGGGAATATGAGAAATCTGCTATTCCCACCTTAAACCACTGGAAGTTCCCCACAATCACTTATGACAACCCTCTTCCTAGGACGATCACCTCTGTCTGTCTCCTGTGACTCAACCAGCTTAACAACATCCATGCCCTCCAGAACTTGTCCGAACACCACATGCCTCTGGTCCAGCCATGGTGTCTGTAATTCATCCCACAGAAATACTAGTAAAATACACACCAATGCACATTTTTGTCGCATAACAGTCTTGTTAGCCCCATATAAATTTTACTTTGACCCAACTGCTTCTTTGAGTGCCCAAAAGATTGTGGATTGTTCAGTATACTTTTATCTTCAGTTTCAATAACTTGAGAAGCACAGAAAGAAGGAAAAATTCTTTCTCCTTTTAATTTTTCAATTGGCAATGTGACTTTTTATCTTTAGAAATCCTGTGAAAGCTGGTTATATTTTTCCTCATAAGAAATGAAGAAGATATATTTATAGGTAATTTCCCCACCTTGACTCGACCAACACTCAGAAATCACCAAAATGTTATTATCTTTGATTTAGTGCTATAAAATAATATCAGTTGAGAATGCTAATTACCTTAACAGTGCAAATGAAAAATTGGCTTCCATTGGTATCAGGGCCTGCATTTGCCATGCTAACAACTCCAGGTCCAGTATGAACCACTGCAAACATCAAATGCATTTCACTCGATACTAACAAGAACTTAGAATAAAAGAATAACCAAATGGAGAGAACATACACTGGAAGTTTTCATCTTTGAATGTACGGCCATATATGCTTTTACCACCTGTACCCTGCAAAACCAGTAATCCCGAATGCCAGATTAATTAATAAATCTGTGACTGTGAACTGATAAACTTCCAATCAACAAAAGAGAAGGTAACCCTGCATTTATTATGAAACAATTCCGAGTACTACTTTAAGGACAAGTCAAAACAAGCAAATGGAAGGTGCTTATTGACTTCTTATTTTGAAGCTACCAAAAACGCAAGTGAAAAAGATTTTACACTGACTAAGTTGGCTATAAATGTTGAGTGGTCAATTTGTACAACATAAATATTTCACAATGGAAATCCTATTCAAATCATAGAACACTAAATATACTAATCCTCTACTCATAATCATCTTTAACTTGACTGCTATACATTCAAAAGTAAAAAGAAAATATGGCATACAGTGAAAGTGAGAACAAGTGAGGCAGAAACTAATACGGATGAGAAATTAAACTAGTTGTAGACAAAAATAAATAATGAGAAGACCAGGGCAAAGTAGTGGTACAATAAACATTCATAAGCTGAGAGAGACAGAATTGAGTGTAGACAACAACATAATTGTCCTGTGTGTGTGGTAATAGCAGCTACTTGACATATCAAAAGAAACCCTAGGATGTAAGTGTATCCAAGCACCAGGTTAATGATGAAACCTTGGAAGGAAAATGATGGTGTAATGATACATCTTTTTGTCCTTTGTTCCACCAAAATATAATGTTTTGATGCAATTTTTATTTTTATGAAATCATACCCTTAAGCCAACAACCTTTCCACTCTAACTTCTAACAACTAAAACATCCAAATGCTGAAGTGTAAGTATACTCATTTTCCTTCCATTTTAAGTAACAGGGAGCTCATAAACAAAATTTGTATCAAGGTTAGTTTGTCAGCATTTTCCGTCCAGTCAATACTTCACATTGATTAGGATATAAGGTAGCACGTCAATAACATTAGATATTGGATAAACAATTTATATTACGTCGGATATTGTTTCAACATAAAAAAGGCAAAATGCTAAGCATTCAATACTGAAATTTGGAAGCTTGAATTTCAATGGGAAGAAAAATTCTTAGAAGAAATATTTGGTTTTTGAGGTAAAATATTTTCATTGAGTATGTTCTTTGATATTGATTCTTCTAACACAGAAAGCACAATGCAAGAAATGTTCACCTCTACATGAGTTTAATTAACAGTATATAAACTCACTGTAATACAATTATATAACTCTTAATTGAAAGAACTTACAAGGATTCACCTAAAAGTTGCAATAAGTATATAAGGGTGTGTTTGTCTCCCATTAATGGGAGAAAAATAGAGTAATGAATAGTATTTTTTGGAGAATGTGTGGTTGAAAATTAAAGTAACTTTATTGGTTTGTGTATAGAATATTTTATTGGGTGAATGTGTGGTGGAAAATCTTACTGTAGCAAACAATTTTTTTAGAAAATGGTAGACAAACAGGGGCTAAGTATTTATAGCTAACGTTAATCCGAGTAATGAATTAAATGGAAATTAGTTTGTTAAAAGACATCTTACATTTCCTTTATCAAAATCTCCTCCTTGAATCATAAAATCCTTAATAACACGGTGCAATGCAGATCCTTTGTAGCCAAATCCCTTCTCTCCTGTTCAATTGCACATTCGTAACAAGATATATTCAAAATGACAAAAAAATAAGTGATAACATATGCATCTGCACTAATGCTCACACCCATAAATATATTAACTTTCATAAAATAAAACTAGAAAACCTGTGCACAGAGCACGGAAATTCTCTGCAGTCTGCGGCACATCATCACCATATAATCCAATTACAATTCTCCCAGCAAGCTTTCCTACAGGTTCTCCAATGCTTATATCAAAATAAACTTTGTGAGTCACTTTGGATTGTAATGCAGCTTCCTGTAACAACAGAATCAATATTCCAAATGCTATAAGGAGTGTCTTGAATAGTAGAAAGTGCCAAGAAGTAAAGGAAATGAAGAGTGGAAACATTTTCCAATATTTAGTATGGCGGAGAAATAGATCAATTATCAATCCCACCCATCATTTTAAATTCACAAGCACAAAAATCTTGTTCTCTCCTGTTGTCCACCATACTAAAAAAGAGAAGTTAGTTTTTCTTCCTCAAAATGAAAAACCAAACCTTCAATTTTTCATTCAAACCCCATCTTTTAAACAAAGGGTATAAAGCTCTATTATCCTCAAGTTATGGTACTATCAACTTAAAATTTCAGTAAAATTGCTATAATATGCAATTCCCAATTTGCCATCTTGCATTAATTCAAGTTCCTAAAATTAGTTCCAAGAAGAATCTAAACTAATCTAGCGTTAGAATTCATTTGGAAAGTTACAGTTTAAAATATCATCTACTACCTTATCATCACATTAAGGTTTATTGACATATTTTTTTGATTGTTTCCCCATCAAAATGTAATTTCGATAAAAGATAGTTAGTTGTTACTTGTTCAGATATCTCGAATTCTAAGCGTAAAATAAGGCAGTAAGCAAAAACAAACCTCTGCCATAGTTAGTTGTTACTTGTTCAGATATCTCGAATTCTAAGCGTAAAATAAGGCAGTAAGCAAAAACAAACCTCTGCCATGGCTCTAACAGGGGAAAACAGAGCGCCACTATTTCTCACTTGAGTGGGGCTTGAAAACGAAGATGAGAGGCGCAACGGACAGGAGATAAAGCTCAAGGAAGATAACGTACATTTCCCAGGCTTGGCAGAAGAGGGAGCACAAATTGAGCGTGGTGACGTTTTGGTTTGTGGAACTGAAACTGAGCTAATATTCAACTGAAAGTAGAAAAAATAGCAAATCAAATATGGAAATTTGATGAAAAGTAAAGAGCAGAATTAGGGTTTGTGCACTAAACTTACCAGAGACGCATATGAAACCGCCATTTTAGGTTGTTGTGAGAAAGAAAATGCAGATTTTAGGGATAACGGAACCCAACACAGAGGTGGAGAACACAGGGAAGGACGGAGATTGCGAGATTGGTAAATGACTGAAATGGTGTTGAATCTTCACATAATGACAAATGAGTCCGCTTTATAAAAGTTTCATAAAGAGGACCAAACTATGGTAAATTCCGAGTTCCGACTATGCTTGCAAAGGTAAGGTTTTCTCTAGGTTTTTTGTAGACCTAGTTTGTCCTCTTGACTTCGTGTTTGTAGAGGTTTTGTATTGGTGAAGGTTCTGCCAGTCCCGTTCGCCAATTTGATTGTCGATTTGAATCAGTTGTTGGCCATGTTTTTGGTTCGCAATTTGGGTTTTGTGCTTCAGGGTGTTTCTGTTTGTGTAGGATACGTTTGGTGAAGGGAGTGTTTCGGCCGTGGGCTTTGGAAGACCGATTGGAATCTTTTCGTCGGGCTTCTACCGACGTTAGTGTCCCCTGCCCAGATATGGTCCACGTAGTCTCTCTATCAAGCCCACTGCCGAACTGAGGCTGTGGCTAGTGGTTGGAGTGGGATAGGGGCTTGTTTGGTTTCATTTTCTTTGTATGTTTTTGGGACTTGTTTGTCTTTGTGGTAGTTTATGCTTTGTCATAGGAAGCACTTAAACTCTCTGTGGAGGGCATTGTGTTGGAGGAAAATCCTCCTTTTATCCGCTTGCTACTTCGTTGCCTAATGAACTACATTTCAAAAAAAAAAAAAAAAAAGAAATTATCCAAACATTTGACATATTTTGAATGATTATCATTTTGTTTTTAAAAATTATAATTATACTCACGTAATTATTACATCACATTTTAATTACAATGTACACCATCAACCTTTACACATTTTTGCACTTATGTCTTTAACTTTTTTCTTCACGTTCTTTTCCACAGCCTTTTCTTATTTTTACCTCTTGTTATTTGAAGATGATTTTTATCCAAAAATTTCACTACCAGAGCGTAAAAAGACTTATTTGCCAATTATATTTTAAAATAAGCAAAATTAACAATAAAATATGAAAGTTTGATAATACGTATTTGCCCCTTCATTACAATACATGCCATCAGAATATTTGGATATAAATCATAATTAGAGATGAGAATGCGACAAAAAAATTAAATAAAAGATGTGTTTGAACCACATTATTTTGGAAGAATGTATTTTGGAATAGTAGGTTGATGAAGAATGTGTGGTTGAAAATGAAGGAAAAATTATTGATATAATGGAAAATATTATTTTATTGAAAAATGTGTGGCTGAAAATGAGTAGAAAAATGATAATGAAAATTTTAATGTGGCTCAAACAAGGCAAAATAAGTACAAAAATGAGCAAAAAATGATGACGTAGTGCACATTAAAAAAAACTATGATATGATTATAATTATCCTTAAACGAAATAAAAAAAATCAATTTTAAACAATTTTATCCTTTCTATAAAAGGTTGGGTCACTTGGACGAATTTACCCACACCGTTTGGTACACATTCTTTTAAAATACATTCTTTCAAAATTCATTTTCAGCCACACATTCTTCAATAACATAATATTTTTCATCACATTAATAACTTTTCCTTACTTTTTAACCACATATTTCATGACATATCACTATTTAAAAAACATTTTTTTCTCAATAATATCTATCAAATACATTTTCAATATATTATCTAGCATTCCCAAAAGTATTATTGTCATATATAAAAATTCAATCATAGCAAACAAAACGCTTCCCTTGTTTAGCATAAATCGAAAGTTGATAAAAATTTCAAGTCAAAATTAACAATTAATTTTAATCACATATTTCACCAAATTTTATTAAAATTTACTAAAAATTTGATTTTAAACTACACCAAACAGGGGCCCAATTTTTGACCATTTTGAATTCGAAAGATACTTTCATCCTTCTTCGGTTCTCATATGATATAATTGGTATGTCACCAAGTTTATTTTTGGCTCATTACTTTTAGGTATGTATAAATATCTTATTGTAAAAAATCTTTAGTCAAACTACTTTTTATTCAAATATTTCATAAGACTCACATATACTTCCCACTTCTCCACCACTCATTTACCACTATTCGTAGACACCCGCTTTTACCAGGCTTCGGCACGTACAAAGGACAAATGACTTGCATACAAATCCCATTCATCATATATGCTTTAGAATTTTTTTAGCAACAATATTTAACTAATAATAAAAGAGAAATAACAAAGAAAGTAATAGAGTAATGAATAGTTTGTCTCCCATTATTAGGAGAAAAATAGAATAATGAATAATTTTTTTTTTTTGAGAATGTGTGGCTGAAATTTAGAGTGTGTTTGGTAGAGATTAAAATCGGATTAAAATTGAAAAATTAGCCGTCATTGTTGATTTTTATTAGACGAGTGAGATCCAATAACGGTTATTTTTTCAATTTTAATTGGATTATAATTTCTAACAAACAAGCCCTTAAAGTAATTTTATTGGTTTGTGTGTAGAATATTTTATTGGGTGAATGTGTGGCGGAGAATCTTACTGTAGCAAACAATTTTTTGGAATAATGGTAGACAAACAGGGACAAAAGAGAGGGACGTAGTCAATACCTCTCGAAAGGAAATGCAAGTACACACTCTTAACTAAAAATCCAATAAATATTTCAATGATGTAATGGAAATCAATTAATGTAGACACAATAAACAACAAATGGCTTTAAAGCCTCAAAGTAGATTGAAACTTATTACTAATGCTATCTGAATCTACTTCTAGTTATCGTTGGGCGTTTGTACATTTTTTTGGTAATGAGTTCAAAGTCATCATCATTTTCGATTGAGTAATGCTATGTAGCCCCACTGGGATTACAACCCCAGTCTAGGTGGCTCTAAATGATAGACTAAATGAAATGTGATAATTTCACTTATCATTTAATGTAATCCCAGTGGGGCTAAATAGTATTACTCTTTTCAATTTGGAGAGTATTAGGGTCCACCACAAAATCTTCTCCCAAGGAGCGACATCGAGAATTGTAGCAAAGGATACATATTAGTTCTTGGTCCTTGGGAAATTTATTTTCACATCCGAGGAAATTAACCTCTTCTTCAAAGGAGGAACCACCCAGATTTTCTTCTACATAGTATCTGGCAAATCCATCAAAGCCACCCATAAAGGAAATATCTTGCTTCACAATGTTCCTTTCTTTGTCATTATAGAGTTTCAAATTTTCTATGAATGGGGAGGGATGAGATTAGACACTCAAGCTCGTATGAGTCCACATAAGGTGATGGAACATCGGGTACGAAAGGCGAGGTCAACACATTAAGAGTAGGTTGGGGTTTAACAAAGGTGGTGGCGAGTTCTTGAGTTATAAAATTTTGTGGAAGAACAACTAGCACATAATACTCTTCATTATGATCATCCTCTCTCTCCTCAGAAATGCAATGCAAGAGGGTGCCAGAAGAATTAACTACTATAGCTTTACATTTGGACGACCCCATTAATCTTCTATCACCTGTATCTCATCCATCAAGAGACAATTGCTCTTAAACTTACATCCAAGAGGAGTTGGATCATTTACATACGTTTTTCCCCTTCTTTTTGCCATCCCATCTGATGAGTCTGAAGATCCAGGGGCTGCTGCATGACTTTCTTGAGGTACTGACTTCTTAACACTGCTTTAAGCATGTCCCTGAATGATGTCTTCATGACATCAAGACAAGGTTTGAGTCATTTTTCAAGTGCAGTAAACCTAAATAACCCAAACAAGAAACAAGAATTTTGGAAGTAGAATTGGATGCTATCGAACTAAAATAACCCTACAATTATATCTTGCATTATGCAATAAACTGCAGTGGGAACCAAGCTGAATTGAGAAATAACCAAACTTGTGTTCATTCAGCATCCAGTATCAACACATTCACAAAAACTTGTGCAATATTCAACGATAAAAAATATATTTTCTGTTCAAAAGCAATCCCAGAAATGGTAATCCATTTATTTACATTAACATATTAGTAGTTAAAAACTCCGAAACAGAGTAAACATAGAATGCAGAAATTAACAAACTGTTTATTCTGCTCTGCTAGCAGCAAGTTTCTTCTTCTTCTTCATCCTGCTGAGCCTATCACACGAGAATGCCTTCTCCAGCTGCCCCACCCGGTGCGTTAAATCACTCAGCATTGAAGTTTGCATCTCGTTCCTCTCAAACAACCGCGTCATCAACCTCATCATTTTCTTATTGTCCTCCATCATACGCTCCAACACCTCGCAATTTCTCTTATTGTCATCCCTTGTTCCAATCCTTGATCCAACCTTTTCTTTCCCTGGGCATTCCACCTCTACCCAATCATCATTCTTTTGCTCATTCTTCTCAATCAAACTCTCTTCAACCGAACTAATTCTAAATTCTGCAGAGTCCAATTTTTCTGAATCTTCTAATTTAACTGAATTATTTTCCACTAAATCCATCATTCCATCTGAGCTATTGTCTTCCGCAGAGTTCATCATTTCTAGGGTTACAGGCTCCTTGAACGCTTCATCCTCGTCAGTATTCTCACCACTACTTACCAAATTAACGGAAGCAATAGCATCAATCCTTTCCTGCAAAGCTATAGCCCTTCGAATCACAGCCTTCCTGCAATCCCTAACCCCCGAATCAACACCAGGAATCGAATCCAACTTAAGAAGCAGAGCCATCAAACCCTCATTCATCCTCATCCTCTCCCTTGCATCCTTTCTGATCAACTCCACAACTTCACTCTTCAATAACATTCCCTCAATTTCATCCACTTGGATTTTGATAGCTTTAATCCTCTTGACGCTCTTCCTCACCAAAAATCCCCTGAATTTCTTCTGGATCTTCAAAGCAGACCAGGTTTTGGACTCCGATCCAACAGATTGGACTGGAATCTGAGCAACTTGGCGTCGAATCTTTTGGTCAGATGGTAATTTAGATTGGAAGCGGCGGCTTCTGAAAAAGGGGCTATCCATTGAGGATACAATTTCCAATATTTTCCCGATTTCAGTTCAATTTGAAGTGATTATGGAAAAAGGAGGGAGGGAGAAAGATTTGAAAATTCTGGAAGTTTTAGGGATTTTAAGGTTGTGGAAAATCGTGAAGGCTTCCATGAATTGAAAACGTTAAACGTAGCATTTGAGTTTTGTAGAATTCA
>CAIGRT010148712.1:0-10402 GCA_903798405.1 Fraxinus platypoda | reverse complement strand
ATATCAAAAATTTTCGAAATTTTATATCCGAAAAAGTTATATCCCATGTAAATTTTCAGATGCAAAATTACATATGATTTTTTTGGATATAAATTTTTTATTGTAATTTCTCACAAATTCTTTGCAAATTCGGTTGTACCCCTATGACTTTAAAGCTCTGCATCCGCCCTCCTCGCCAAGGTGCTGTTTTAGTTTCTCTTTCCAGTCAGGCAGTCCCTTTGAAACCTCTCCTTTCCACAACATGTAAAGATAAATAGAAGGAATCGTATTAGAATATTTCTTCTTCTGGTTGGGACAAAAAAAAAAAAAACGGGTTGATTCAAAGAATTTTATTCGCTGTTAGATTATGTTTTTCTTTTACTTTCAGGGTCAAACTTTTACATGAAAAGTTTCCAATATTCAAGTTAGCATGTTTTTCTTGGGAACTTTTTTAAGAAAGAAGGCCAAAACTCACTGAAAGCCATTGATTTAAAAGACAATTTTTAAAACAAATGAATGTGATGCTGTCAAGTGTCAAGTTGTCCATAAATAGAGAGAATCTTGAAAATATTACCAGAGCCAAAAGCAGATTTCCTGGGGGCTGTGCTTTCCCCGTCTGTTTCTTAAATTTCTTCAGCAAATTCATCCATTTTCTTCTTGAGAAGATCAATGCTTACACTCTCTTCTCTTTTTTTTATGCCCCCTCCCTGATTTTCTCCTTTCTACTTCCTCACGAAGAAGCCTCCTCTTAAATGATAATCAGAAAACACAAGAATTCTGTAGAAAATAGAGAAGCTGAGGAGGCCTGAAAATGAAGGGGGATACTGTCCTATATGCAGTTATGCACCCTAGATTATTCATTCAAGTCACCATACTTTGGACCTTGAAGCACTCAAATCACCACGACACATCAAGTGCTGGGTGGCCTACAATCTATTTTTTGGCAACGGTGATAGGGACTTGTGTTAGTAGAGATCGTGTACAGTGGGGTCCGCGTGTTCCACTCCTGTTTCATTAATGCATGTTTGGGTGTTTAGATCGCTTAAATTAAGCAACGCGTGAATGCACAGTGAGCGACTGCTGGACACGAGACTTGGTTTTATGCTCCCGGTGGGCGGCTAGTGCGTCCACTATCGACAGGTCAACACAATAAACCTTGACATTTTTATCTTTTCTACAAAAAGGAACTCTCCAAGCTAAGATTAAGAACAACTCATTCGTGCCTGTGGTCCAATAAAAAGGCGTAGAAGTAGTATCTTTCTTCCCGTTTTGACAGGTAAGACAATTGTAGTCACATGAAGATACTAAAATTCAAACGGTTTTGAGGTGTATGAATCCAAGTTTCTAATAAATAGTTAGCGCTTATCTTGGATTAAAATTAGATTTTTTGTGGAATTTAATAGTTTGAAATTGGGTGATTGTATAAAAAATATTTAATCATATAGAGAATTCAATAAATTTTCTTGAGACACCCCAAAAAATACATTTCGTCATTTTCTATTTTGCCCTCGACTTGAAAGAATGAATAGGGTAAACGTTGATATGGGCAGGGGCGCGGGGGGTGGGCGTGGGGGTGGGGGGGGAGCAGTGACAGGCCCACTTTGTAAGCATTATATTCATATAACAATTCGAAGTACGGACTAAAGAAATTTTTTTAACGAGAACATGTTTAAGAAAAAAACACAAGGAAAAGCAAGAATTGTGGAAATATAGATTATCCATCAGCCAAAAGAGACTCAGTCCGGCAAGCAATGTAGGTCATAAAATCCCATGCAACCGACCTAAGCCTAGATAATATTACTGTACTATACCTAACACGGCCTAAACTTTCCACTTATAGCAGGACATCAAGTTAAGATATAGCTGGACTTTAGCTAGAGCACAGGAACCAGGACTATTCAATCTTCGGCGCCATCAGTGTTGACATTTTTGTACTCATTTGAAGATCCATCAACTGGGTACTTGAGTGCATTAAGTTGGAGCTTGCGAAGGGCAGCTTGACCAAGATCAACGCCGCACATGTCAGAGAGTCTGATGAGGTAAAGCAAAACATCTGAAAGCTCCTCTCCAAGGTGTTGTTTTTCTTCTTCTTTCCAGTCAGGCAGTCCCTTTGGAACCTCACCTTTCCACTGAAATATTTCAGAAAGTTCTCCGATTTCCCCAACCTGTAAAGATAAATAGGAAAGATTCTGATTATATTCTTTTTTTCTGGTTGGGACAGAAAAGCAAAAACAAAAGGCAAACGGTGTTGGTTCAATGGATTTTTAACTGAAATAGATATCCACTGTTGATCATGCTTTTTGACTTTCTGGGCCAAGCTTTTACATGGCAAGTTTCCAATTTAACATGTTTTTCTTAGGTTTTCTCAAGAAAGAAGAAACGGTAAAAAGAAAAGAAGGCCATTACTCACTGAGCCTATGGGACAGGTTCAATGTTAGAAAATAAGGGTGGAAAGATACAAGTAATTTTACCAGCGCCAGTAGCAGATTTCTGGGGCTGTGAAACTTTTCCCAGTCTCTTTCCTTAGAAAAGTCATCCATTTTCTTCTTGAGAAAATCAAGGGTCACGCTGACACTCTCTTCTTCTTTTATGCCCCCTCCCATCTCTCTTAAAATCAGGATCACAAAAACACAGGAAAATGGAAATGGTATTACACCTTTAAAGAATTGAGTGCTGAAGATGGAGCAGGTTAGGCTGGTATTTATAGAATTGAGTGCTGAAGAGGCCTGGATACGAAGCGGTCTGGGATGGCCCACTGGAGAAGGCTACCGTCTATAAGTCAGCAAATATATGTTGACACGTGTCTCTAGAGATTGTTCCTCTTGTGTCCAGTGGGGTCCACATGTTCCACTCCTGTTTCATTAATGTGCGTTTGGGTGAATGTGAAATGTGCGTGCACAGGGTTACTAAGCAGCTGGACATATAACCGACCCGTGCATCACTCGTGACATTTAGATAATTTTAATTTAATATATTTATCATTTTAATTTTTATTCTAAAAGTAGATGACTGATATTGTCATTTCTGGAGTCACATCGAGCACGAGGACTCCCAAGGGCCCCAATTCTCGATTTGTGTACCTTAGTCCTCGAGTATGTATATTAATGTCCTCGAGATAGCTCGAGGATAGGTTTCACAGATCGGCCCTAAAAATCTCAACAGCACTCGTCGGGATGGTAATGCTTGAGAAATTTACTTGGACAATCTCAAAACATTCCGTGATCAAGCGTCACTGGTCCTCATCCAGAGAGAATCCTAAGTCCATCCAATTGTTGATTGCTCACGAGTTGTAGGCCAACAAGGAGTCTTTCCTTGTTGGCACATCAAGTAATGAAGGAAACTCCAATGCAACGCATATCCCAACACTATTCCTTGAAAATAAGGATATGAATCCTTCTAGAACTACACTACCTACCTCTATAAATACATCATTCTCATCCAGTATTCAAGTACACTTTTACATATATTTTTCAGCACATATTTTCTCTCTATTCTCTCTCTGACTTAAGCATTGGAGGGGCAACGAGGATATACCTTGGCGCCTTTGTTTCAGGTACCGGAAGATCGTGTTCGTGCAAGTTATCAGTCGTCAAGCTCGAAATTGACCAGGTGCAATTTTTGGTAGCATCAATGACTAATCAATTAATATCACATCATCGATAATAGGTAACCGCTGCTTATGAATAACAATACTTCTTATGGGTGCCGGTTACATCCACTAGATAGTTGGGCAGTAAAACAAGTAGCCAACATATAAAGAACCTTTTTCATTTTTTCTTTCGCGAAATTTCTAATTTTCAACAGGTACAAATGGGCTACTGTTGGAAAATAAGTAACGCTAGACAAGAAAAATCTTACTTTTTTTTTCATAAAACTCGAACCAAGAAATTTACTGAATAATTTTACTCACGTTATAACATGATCGACCACACAATTTTTGTGCGGAATTACCTTGCAGCATGATCAAAATTTTGAATCTTGAATTCTCTATTTGAACAACAACTGCTTTAATTCTGTTCTTGAGTCTATCTTCACTTTTCCAACCAGGCACAGAACTAGCCATGGACTATGAAAAGAAAAAAATGAAGCGCATTTGGGCCGAAAAAAGGCCCAACCCAATTTCTGCATGCCCAGCATAAGGATTCTGAATCCAATGTAATGACCTAATCCTTAACAGCAAAACCCAAAGATTAATCATAAGGTGAAAATAATTATTAAACCACTCTCATACCAATGGTTGGAAAATCAAGTAAAACTAGATAATTGTTATAAATTAGAGAGAAAAAGAGAGAAGTTAATAGACTTGTATGTTTTATTAAGAATCAACGTTTCGTATTTATGAGGTTCAAAATAAGAGTTACAATTAGAATAAAATAAACTCTTCTAGAACAAATAAAAATTATCTATGTATCACGATAACACTAAATAATTATCAATAATTATCTCATTATTTTACAACAATCCTCCTATGATGATTATTTGCTCAATAACTATTTCATTGAAATATTATTTGGCAAAAATCCGATGTGACAAAAATACAAACAAGTGAAAAAAGAGTAAAAATAATTTATAGTAATAAAATGCTGACTCATTAAAACCTTGTCAAGAAAATGTAGTGGAATAAAACTTGATTGGAGGAAAAAGAGTATAGCTACTCTCTTGATTTCAATTATTTATCAAACGATCAATGTCTTGTATGTCAATAATTTCAATATTGATATCTTGTACATTAATGTTTTCAAATAATACTATCTTCATATGAAATATTTATCAACCTTTAATGATTGTAGTAACATGATTCGAAATTAGCTCTTGTTGACATCTTCGGGAGTTTTATATATATATGAGTATTATTTTGAAGGTAAATATCATGTATGTTATGGACATTCATCACAAAGAATATGTCTCGTTAAAATCCTATTAGGACAAACACTATAAGAAAAATTATAATGAAGAAAAAATAGTACGTTATTCTTTTAAGTACGCTACAAAAGTTGTTTCATCAAAATCTTGCCAAAAAAATCCAATGAAACTAAACATTGATCAAAGGAAAAAGAGTACAAACGCGTATTCACCCTCGCTCATAATAATATTGCTTGAATTATATGTTTCAGACATATTAAATTTTTCAATGTAATATAAAAAGCCATGCCATATGAATTAGCTATAGTCAAATTTATTATATGCATATCAAATTCCATGCTTTGTCAAACTAATAAAATAGAGAGTTGTGATTATATCCACCACGTAATAATTTATCTATTTACACAATTTTTTGTAAAATTCATTATATAAAGAGTTGTACATTTCATATTACGACCTTACTTTTTTCTATATTCATTTCGTTTGAGTATACATATTTAAGTGTTCAGATCATTGATCTAGAAACTTTAGATTTCTCTAGTAAATTCAATTTGCTGAGATTGCATCAATACATTTGGCCAATTATTTCCTCGACTAATATACTTCAATAAACTTATTTCGATATTCTTGCTATTCATAATATGAAGCGGTACATTATGTATAAAAATATTGTCGATACCTTCTAGTTTTCGATTCTATTTCTTTTTTCATGATGGCATAACTTATTGTGATATCTCAATTTTCAATATTTCATGTACCTAAGTCTTTCTGAGGTTTTATAATATATTATATCTAAATACTCATAAAGAGTATGTGCATTCTTAATGAGATTATCTTTGCTAATTGCTCCATTTTCATTTGAAGATTTTATATTAGAATTGAATATCATCTATTGTTGACATCTTTGCTCAGTAAATGCATCTAAATAAATTAGCTTTCAAATTTCTGATTCAAATTATCTTTTGAGAGGATTTAGATAATGATGCACTTGTACGTTATTTTCGATTTCTTAATTCCTCCCCCTATCGATGAGAGAATTGCCAAATCAAATTGACAATTAGTAAATTGCGTAATAAATTTTCACCCGTTGGGACTTGAGATATAGTATTAGGGTTCAAACCGTGCATTTCATCTCATCATTCTTTACTTTTCGTCTCAAGACAATGTGGTGGATTAATTGTACATATATTGTACTATCAAATACTTAGATGAAGAAATCAGGTTCTGACCAAGCAAATTATAATAGGGAGAACTTGATATTGGCATGATGCATAATAATATTCCCTAAATAGAAATGAAAAGTACTTCATTCTTAATTAAATTAATTGGAGTCATTTAACAAGCAATAATATTAAACCATTTATCGACATTCCAGCTAGCACTTACTAAAATTTTATGCCCACTAGAATTAGTAAGACACAGTCTTGATTATATAATTTGAAAATTATGCCTCATAATTTGAACAATAATTTCGCAAACTTCAAGTTGCGAATACAATGTAATTATTTAGTATTTGCATCAAATATATTAGATACAAATAATATCTAGGTGGTCAGCGTAGAAGATGATGGGACCCCATTTATCGCCTTAATTTATTTTCAGAAATATAGGGAATTCAATCTCTATTTCAGCTAATGACGATCAATTTTCGATCAAGTGAACAAATAATATATAGGAATTCATTGAATTAAAGAATTTTTAAGTTCTTCATTGAATGTTCATTAAAATTTTTAATTTAGTATCATTATTGATCAAGTGATGGTCCAACTGATCATGCCAAACAATAAAATCAAATTGAATTTATGATTCAATATAGTATTTGCTTCAATTGTACCATACATTTTAAGACTTAACATGTTTCTATCTTTAATTTAGTAGAGAATAAATTACAATCAATGTAAAATTTTATTGTTCTACATAATGCAGTATTGATTCTTCTATAATATCAAAATATGTTTCTTCTGAAATATTGATATATACGTAGTTATGATTATTCATAAGTAATAGAACAATATTTTTAAGGAATATTGATATATTTAAATTAATTATAATATTTTTCTAAAATATTAATATATTTAAATTTGTGCTTATTCAGGAACACAATACGGTATTCTTCAAGAATACTAATATATATTATTTTTGCTTATTTGGGGCAATATGTCAATATTTTTCTGGAATATTGAAATTATAATTCATGTTCTTCAGAAGCGAGTAATATTCTTTTAAAATATTTATATGTAAAATAAAACAAATTTCGACACTTAACTTCCATCACGTGAAATGAAAATTAAGCCATGGCAAGAACTCGAAATTAAGTGTGCATAATTTTGACACACCAAAAGCACAAGACTTGGGAACACAAAGTTCCCTCCTATTTTAAAGTCCTATAATGTGTATTGAAAATTCGAACCAGGGTCCCCTTTGCAAATTTCCATCATGAGCCATAATTAATGGATTACACAAAATAATGTGGAGATAAAAGATTGGATGAAAAAATTGACTATGTTTTAAACTAACAAATAATAAAGTGTCATGTGGTATTATGAAATTCTTTATATAAACTTTTATGTACAAGTAGCAAGACTTAGGTTCGCAATTGTCTCAACCCGATGCAATAGTTTTAAGGGATAATTGTAGCAGCGGTATCAAACATTTTTATTTAGTAGTAGACTTTGCCCATTATTTGTACGACCCACAATATCAAACATTTCAAAAATTAGCACATGGGGTCCAAATGGATGATTTATGTTAGTTTGACCGTTAGTTGATCAGACAATTGACTTTGATAATAATTTTAACTAATTTTTAAAATGTTAAAATGACAACTTTACATTTTTTTATAATAAAATAACTAAAATCAAATAATTAAAATTAAAAACCAAAAACCAACTTCTTCTTTTCCATCCACTCCAGACATACCCATCCCCACCCCAAAACCATCATGAACTCCACTGTCATCTCCTCCACCTACTCAATCACACCATAGCATTTCCCTTCATCTTTTGAAGGGTGCGACTAGGAATGGGAATAGTAGGCAGAGCCAGGTTCAATGGTTCGCCATGGAACCGCCTCAAAATGATGTTGGGCATTGGGTTCGGATGCGATATTGGTGTCGGGTTCGGGTACCAGGCATGTGCAACTTCTGCGAAAAAACCAAGGCCCTTTTGTACTGCAGAGCTGATTCCACTAAGCTCTGTTTGGGTTGTGATAGGGAAGTGCACTCGACAAACTCGTTGTTCTAGAAACACACACGCTGTCTCCTTTGCGACAAATGCGATTCTTCGCCTATTTCTATATACTGTTACACTGAATCCTTGGTCCTCTGTCAGAACTATAACTGGGAGAAGCGTGATAATTTGAGGTTAATCCATCATTGTCAACCAATTGAGGGGTTTATTAGGTGCCCATCAGTGAGTGAGTTGATAAGTATATTGGGGTGGTGGCGGTGTAGGATGGGTACGATTGAGCTGTCCGATAGTGGTGGTAATGGTTTTTGGGTGGAGTGGGAGTGGGAGTGGGGGTGGGGATGGGGATGGAGAAGAAGAAGAAGTTGGTTTTTAATTTTAATTATTTGATTTAATTATTTTTATTATAAAAAATGTAAAGTTATCATTTTAACCTTTTAAAATTAGTTAAAGTTATTGTCAAGATCAATTATTTGGTCAACTAATGGTCAAGCTAACAGAAATCATTCAATTGGACCCCATGTGCTAATTTTTGAAAGGTTTGGTACCGTGTGTGACGCAAATAAAATGTTTGTACAAAGTTTGCTACTAAATGAAATGTTTGATACCGCTGCTGCAATTATCCATAATTTTAAATTTGCAAAGTTATACAAAAAAATGTCCTGCTCTAGGATAACTAGAATCGTTTTTTACGTTTGAGCAGTAAATCTAATGATAATCTTAGATCTTGAAAAAATCTGGAGGTGATAATTTTGGAACTTGAATAAATAGATAAAATTTAAGAAAAACAATTATTGAATTATAACTATCGTGCAGATAACGTGTTATAAACTAGAGAAGTCAATAGATTCGTGTGTTTTATTAAATACCAAGATCCCATATTTATATAGTTTAAAATGAGAGTTACAATTGAAATGAAATAAATACTTCTGGACTAGATAAGAGAAATATTGTTCGTTCTCTCGTTTTCTTGAGATGCCATCAACCGTAGTTTATGTTTTGGAAGAATACTTAAAAAAAAATCCTAGGGAAGAAAGTTTGAAGATTTAAGAATAATATTCGAGTTCAAAATTCATGAACTAGAATGAAGCCATTGTCATCCAAATAAAGAATTTAGGAATCGAAGTTTGATCATGCAAAGAGTAATTTTGCAATCCTGTGTGATTGATTATAACATGAATATAAATATTTAGTAAAGATTGTGTTAAATTTAGCAAAAAAAGAAAAAAAATTATTATTGTTATAAAATAATGTGTTAATTACTATTGATCATTTAGTAAGGTTAAATCCACCAATGACCACCCAATTTTATACTTCGTGTCACAATGGTAATTCAATTTGATTTTGTTTCATCATGTCCACCCAACTTTATATTTAGTGTCACCATAACCACCCAATTTGATTTTATTTCACTATGACCATCCAATTTCATGTAACGTTTCACCATGTCCATCTAATTTCTTTTAACTAATTTTAAATGGGTAAAACAGTAACTTTGTATTATATATATATATATATATAATAAAATTTAAAAAAACTTTATTTTTTTTTTAATTTTAAAAACGTTTATTTTTAAATATGATTAATTTTATTTTATTTTAAAAAAAATTTTAAATAATTTTTTTAAGGAACCTTAATTTTAAAATAAATTTTTATTTATTTTATTTTTCTAAGTAAATTTTTTAAAAAATAAGTTTTTATTTTATTTTATTTTTTTAAGTAACTTTTTTTTAAAAAAAATAAGTTTTTATTTTATTTTTTTAGTAACTTTTTTTAAATAAGTTTCTAATTTATTTATTTTTTTAAAAATATTTATTTGAAATTTATTTTTTATATATAATGTAAAGTTACCATTTTACCCTCTTTAAAATTAATGAAAAAAGTTGAAAAGAAGTTGGGTGGCCTTGATGAAATGTTATATGAAATTTGATGACCATGGTTAAACAAAATCAAATTGGGTGATCATGATGACACCAAGTATAAAGTTAAATGGTCATTGGTGGATTTAACCCTACTAAATGATCATCAATAATTAACTCATTATTTTATATATATAACCCACGATCTTTACTAAATATTTATATTCACGTTATAATCAATCACACAGGATTGCAAAATTACCCTTTTTGCACATATAGCTTTGAATATCACTAATGCAATTAAGTCCAGAACTTTTACTGAAGTTATCAATTGGACTAATATAATTTATGCTACATAATCATCCCAATCAAACCAATCCGAATCTATCCAGTACAGTTATTAATTGTTTTACAACAAACTAGTTTTAAAGAATAAAATGATAATTATATATATTCCATATAAAATAATTAAAATCAAAATAAAAAACAAAAGCCCCCACCCCCCCCCCCCCCCCC
>CAIGRT010148691.1:0-10787 GCA_903798405.1 Fraxinus platypoda | reverse complement strand
AATGAGTCATATTTGTGATTGACTGCTCCAGTTTGTTTTGTATGGCTAATTTGATGAGAACACAGAGTGTTCATGAACGTCTGCTTGAGCCTGCTCAATAGTTTCAAATGTCCCGAAGAACATTTTACTTAAAAAAGTACTTTCTGATTAGCGGTGGTTTTAAATATGAGAGACAGTTCTCATATTGTTTAGTTTGTTTGTTTTCGTGTCCATTATGCCTTGTAGTTTCATTTCTATTTATCGTTGTTCATGTATCCTGTAGAATGTATCTACAATCATGCACTTCATGGTTAACTATTTCTGGGATAAAATATACCTTGATGTTAATAGACAGTATCTGTAGATTGACTTAAACGAGTCAATTATTAGAGATAAAGCCTATTACTGTTCAATAGACTAATAACATTCCTTCTTTTAGGTAAGGCTGTTTTTGTCGGAAGAATCTCCTTCACAAGTTGGAGTTGACACTCAAGACCACCTCCAGGCAAAGACTTTATGGTCAGTCCATACAGGCGGTATTGCATCTGATGACAATTTGCCACCCGGCTTTGAAGGGCACCAGCCTGGAAATCTTTGGAGAAATAAGTTGTCCCAACTACCTCTTATCAAATGGAGATGCCCTCCCAGAGTGAGTCATTTGTTATTGTTGTGTTTGTAAAGATAAATATGCTAAAGCACGAGTATTATAATTCAAAGACTCGAGATGCTAGGGGAAAAGGGGTGGAGTTTAACTAAACAGACAGAATAAATTCTTCACTTTACTGACACGATACGCTCAGACTTGACTTCCTTACGAATTTGCACCTTTCTATATAAATAAAGTCTCACTAAACACATCTCCTCAATTTTCTTAGTTTTCTTGTTCTGCTGGAACGGCTTTGTTTGCAAGTTCAGTTACTCTATATACACTCCACACGGGGTAGGGGAGTGGGGTGGTATTCATCTTCCTTGCAGAGTTGAATTATAGCACATTATGTACTTGCAAAGGGCATGCCTTAAAATGCTTTTCTGCATATTTTATGACTCTTTTGCAGTTTGAAGTGGACGGTGTGTGGAGAGTGGTTGCTGGGGATGAGAGTAAAGAAGTGGAAGCTCAAAATCAACGGGAGATGAGAGTGCTTGAAGCAATTTATCCTCGTCTGTCATCTATTCCTCCAAAGTGTGATGTTTTCCTCTTTAAGTTTCCTTTTCATTCCTTTATTTTATTTGGCGTGTTTGGGCTTCAAGTCAAGTTTTTATTACATGTTCGTGTTTCTCTCTTAATGAAACGTTTGCTTATATACTTGTGTAGCCCTTCGGTATCACTTGGCATAGAAGACTCGTTTCAAAATGACCAAAATACCATTCTGATTCCTATCACTGCCATTGAGGATGATGATGCTGCAGTAGATGCACCACTTCCCTGCATGGAGTCAAACACTGCCCACATGGCCTCACAGCCACAGATATTGGCCCACAGAACTTCCTCCTCTCAGGTTAGCGGCGGTACTGATCCCCATGCCTATAAAATCCCAGAAACAGGTGAAGACTCTTTACTGCAGCCTGATATTGTAGCCACTGCACAAGCTGCCTTGACTGCAGTGATGTCGAAAAACAATCAGGGAAATTTGATTGATCATAACTTGCTCATTAAAATTCTCAGCGATCCTAAAATGATTGAGAAACTTGTTACGAACCATGGAGCAGCCTCCATCACTCAAAATGTACCAGCATCCAGCATTCCAAATATACCACCCACTGGTGTGCAAAATATTCTGTTTTCCAGTAATATGCCATCAACCAGCATGCATAATTTTCCCTCTTCTAGCACAATAAAGTTGCCTAATTCATATTCCAGTACTATCAATGGTCGGGATCCACCTTCTGCTCATGTTCCCCGACCAGAACTCGTTTCATCTCCGGCTACATCAAGTCGACCTTTCTTTTCTCCAAGTAGGAGAGGGCCGATTCCCCCAATCCGGCCATCAGTGCCCGAGATCATTCTAGCACCCCCTCCATCTGCAAGACCTCCCGTAGTTAAGGACGCTAACTATTATAAGAGTCTCATTCAACAACATGGAGCAGAACGACCAGAGGGGTTACCCCAATTTGGTAATCAACGATTAGGCACAATCCAAGAACCTCTAAATGTTGCCAAATCTAGGGACCCAAAATTAAAGATTATGAGGCCTTGCATATATTTCAATAGTGCAAGGGGTTGCAGGAATGGAGCTAACTGTGCATATCTGCATCAGACATCGTCCCAGCCGCAGGTCAGTAGTGTTCCAGATGTTCAAAGTACAAAGAGAATGAAAATGGATAGAGAAATTATGGATAGAGAAATTACTGGTACATAACAATATTCACATATATTTTGTGAGAAGAATTTTCTTTATTTTATATTTTGCAACGAGAAGAAATTCATATTTTGTTATATTCTTATGTGGAATGGTTTACTTTGTTCATGTATCATGATAATAGTTTGCATTTTTGCATGTTTTATATGACATGGTTCGTATTGCGTTCTATGCTCGTGATGTGTCATAGGAATTATGTTTTGTGAAAGAAATATTCCGATTTTCCAGTTGTGTTTATCTAATTGTTTCTTGAAAATCTTGATGGCACGTTTAATATGTTGTACTCGAGCTTGTGTGAGATGCACAAGTCACCCTCTATGCTTGAGATAGTTAAAGTGCATGATTGCCGGTGGGGAGAGCACCACCTACGACACGAGAGTTGAAATCTCGATGAATGAACATGAGTATTATAAATATAGGAGTATTTTGATGGATGTCAAGTGCAACAATATTTAGAAGTTTACAATAATAATTTTGTGAGCTCAAAGTACTCGTGAATAAGTGTTTTTAGCAATATGTATGACAAAATCAATGCATAGTAGACCTTTTAAGCAACGTTATCATTGCATTGTGTAAGTCAGCAATTTTGTTACTTTTGAAAGATGAAGCAGTTAAAAAAAAAAAAAAAAATAAAAAAAAAAAAAAGGAAGGCTCAGTGATTAATTTGTAACACTAAGTGTAATAATAAAACCTCATTTTGCAACGTCACTATAGTAGGGTTTTTAGAAAAGTCACCACTTTTTGACGAAATCATCACTCTTATAATATGCAATTGAAATTAATTCTCGAGTCGAAAGTCCGCCAAGACAGTTTGTGGTGTCGCTATAGACAGTTGGCACATATTTCCTTTAGTGTTCGTTTGATGCCTTTTTTTTTTTTTTTTTTTTTTTTTCTTTTTTATTTTTTTTTTATATTTTTTTCATTTTAAAGAGTTTCAAAAATTTTCAACAATGTTCTATTGAAAAAAAAATTATCTTCCGCCTGACATACAATAACTTCTGGTTCAGGACTAAGACCCGTTGGAAATTGGTTTTCCACTCATGCCCTCATTTACAACATGGCAAGTTACAACATTGTCCTTGTAAGAAAAGGTTAATTGTACAAATGCGCTTGAGGGTAGATTGAGAATAAACAATATTGCCTTAAAGTAGAACTTATCATTCAAATAATAAAACTACGTGTCACTCTTCAAGGGCCCATTATACCGTTGAAAATATTGTTTTCCATCCAAAATAATGGACGTTAGATAGACGCTTAACTAGAAGCCTTTGTGAGAATTCTCTTCTATCAAGATGATCTCTCTTGATACACATTGAAATGTTGCGGAAATCAATATTGAAGATATTTTTGATACGTTCTACAAAAAGTGGCCATTTTCATAAGGATAGTCTCCTTATTTACACCATGCACACAAAAAAATTTCCTATTTTTATTGGATCAAAAAAGAACTTTGAATTGCTGAATCAAAGATCAAAAAGAAAAAGAAAAAGAAAAAAAATTGATTGGTTAGCAAATTTTAATTGCTCAACATTAGGGACATTTTGGGTACTTCCGATCAAAAGAATGTGACGAAAACACTTTGGGGATATAAGTGCTACAATGAGCAAATATTGAATACCTTTATAGTAATTAAAATATGACGAACAAAAAATAAGTGTAACATGATTATAATTTCCATTTTTGTAATAGTTTTAAAAGGTGTTCATTTCATAAAAAAAGACATTTTGCAGGAGTCATTTCCTAGCCTTTCCATTTATCATGGGGTTGTAGGGGCTATGACAAGATTAAGCCCTTTGACAATCATTCTTTAAAAAAAAAAAAAAGGAAATATAGGTTTTTAAAATGTAAATTTTTGGAGAATATATGGTTAAAAAGAAAAAAAAATGAATTTACGTGAAAAATATTTTATTGTGAGACTGTGTTGTTGAAATGAGAATGAGAAAAAAAAAAGAGTTTTAGAAGAATGGTTGTCAAACAGGGGTTAAACTCATGTAACAGAGATTATTTCAAAGGAAATGTCGCACTAATCGCTTCTTAGGGAAAGAAGAAAAAACGAGCGAGTCTGGAATAACCAGTCTTACGGTGGTATTGAAGCTGCACTGACAGGGTTCTCTCCTCGGAAATATTGAGTATTACGCTGCATAGTAGCTGCAGGGACATTGCGCTAAGCGAATACATTTGTGGGCAAGGCATGCTTCTTAATTCTTGTAACATTGCAAAAAAGCTGCAAGAGAGAGAGATCAGTGCTCTATTTTCAATGAACTGAATTCATTTGAGCAACTATATACAATGAAGAAACTCTTTACATAAAAGTTATAAACCCCTCAATAATTCTTACAGGCTTGAAGAACAAGAAGAATCATTTTAATTGACTTCATAAACAAACAAGTATTAAGATATCCCAACGAAAGTATTCTTTAAAATCCCAAGCCATATAGCCACAGCCAAGCGTCTCAAACAATCAACTGTGATATATTCGTAATCTGATTTGGTAGTCAAGAGATTTATTCATCGATCTTCTTTCCGAACTGTATTTGGATTAGCCACCATGTCCATCATCATCTTCTCCGGCGAGTCTTCCCAATTGGCAAAAGTTTTCAGATCAACCTGCAATAGTCAAAAAGGAAAATGTAATCAGTACCTGTAGCCCAATTAACCTTTTGAAAACTTACATGCTCAAAAACTTGGTTACTTTTCGCCTTTGCTCTGTAAAAATTTCTTCTCTCTTCTTATAAGAAGCTTGAACTTTTCTGGCATTTTTCCCTCCTAATCCCCACACCTCGACTTCCGAAACTGAAGCTTCAACTGGTAGGAACCCCTAAAGCACAACGATGTCACAAATAAGTACTCCATGGGTCGAGAACTACAAAGTTCTCCACAGTAAAAAAAAACTCATTTTCCACCAAGGAGAAAATTAGATCCAATTAATAATATGCAAGCAACAACAAAAAAAAACTAGCTTTGTTCCCAATAAATTTACGGTTGGCAATATGAATCCTTTTTCACCACTTTGTTCGATTAATAGCTACATCTACTAGAAGATATAATGCAACTACATCCTTAACAATTAGAACAAGCTATCTTAGTTTTGATCTACCCCCTCTCTTCTGACTTGTTCTACCAACATCCAATTGCTCTTATATTGGAGTCGTTTTAGGTATGAGTAAAACCGTGTCTCAACTATGTCAGTTGTTCTTGCCTCAATTTATTATCAATCGGCACCACCTCCACTAAGTGGTGTAAGTTCTTGTTTCTTATTCATTATATTTAGCATGACAAAACAAAAGCATAACACTATTTCAGCAATAAAATATGAACTTTCAAGATCAATGATAAAAGTTCAAGACTCAAAAAAATTGCGTTACGAGGCAACCTGTGAGTCAAACAGTCAGCAATCTAACCTTAAACATATTAAGGCAAAGGTACGTTGGATTGGATCTGATGGGTCAAAGGGTTTGCCAAGAAAGAAAGTCGTGCCTTAACAACCCCCCCCCCCCCCCCCCNCCCCCCCCCCCCCCCCCCCCCTCCTTTTGTGTAACAGGTTAGAGTTACAAGGGCCAGTCTGCAAAATGCCAGACCTGTAATGCATTTTATTATGTCTTGCTATATTTTTTTATTATCAAGGTGAATTAAATATCACGGATTATTTTTATACAAGATTTCCTGAACTCTTTGAAATAAATTTTCCCATACTTGAGGTTTCGATATAAATATTAAACTAAATGGCTGGGATAGTGATTAAGGGAGTGCATAGAAAGTCATGCATGATCTTTACGAGATTTTATAAAAATGTAGATGCGCTATCTGAATAAAAAAGAAAAGTCAGAGTAATCAAGAGTGAATAAGAAACGAAAGATTTTTAAGAATTTTGAAACATGCAGATTTACACCATCCAAGTAGAAGTGAGATGTTAAAACAAGCAAATAAGTCTCCCCCACAGGAGCAGGCAGATAGAACAGAAATGCATACGAGAGACCATCCTTTGTGACAGAATGGGCATGGCAGCAAAATTACATGAATACTTTGTACCACCAGAAAATCGTGAAACCTTCCTATTACTTTAATATATGGACAATTTTAGGGTCATACCTGATTGGGGAAAAGGCTACCATGTTGATATGTTTTATCAACTGCATGGTGGCGCACAGTAACCATAGCAAAATCCCCATCCATAAATATTCTCTCGTTCCCCATGGATCCTCCAAAAGCAATTCCCACCGGCATTGGATGTGCCTCATACACCCTACCAGTTGGATGAAGATGGCTATAGACAGAGTTTTTCTCCCTTCCTGCCAAGAAGTTAAATATTCACTTAATTCCAGTCAGGCAAACTAATTTCTTTCAGAATCTTGGAAAATTATCACCAAACATAAGAACTTTCTACTTTACCAACCTGAAGATGAGAACACGTGAAAGACTGGACTTATAGCATACAGACAGCCAGAAGTTCCATAAAACATTTCCCTATTTTCGAAACCCTGATCGGTGAGTGCGCCAATAATCCATTTCCTTGTATTTTTATTATCCTCATGAGCAGCAGAAATCAGCATTAGTAACGGACCATTGTAGCCCTCGACATTTGACCAAAATCGATTCAGACCTTTCCCATGAAGAGATGACCTATTCAAGGTTTGAAAGAGACGTTAAATAAAGAACTGCACGATTTTTTGAATGACAAGAGCACATAACATACTGTGGAAATTACATCTATATAACAGACATGGTTCTTATTCCTGAGCATTCAAGATATTTCTCATGAGAGAACAGGTATTGAGAAAATGATAGAAGAGCAAATAAAAAACTCAACAGGAAAATTTAATCAATCAAATCAGATTAAGAAATAGATTTACATGATTTCATCATATCATGTTATGAAAGATATTTAAATAAAAGGAAATAAAATAATAATTATAAATTTGATTCTATATGCATAAGTATGACAGATTTTAACATTTTTGGCAGCCCAAAAATATAAGATATACACTCAAGACCAGTAAGTGCATGACATTCAAACACCAAAGCAGATAACATATGCAAAACAATATGTATCCAAGTAGTTTATTACAACTATGAGTAGCAGGCTATAGCTACAATAAATGTTCTGCTCAGCTCCTTTGGTGCAGTAAGCATGATAATTATGAAACCTAGACAACCATTTACATTTCCTTTCTCTTTTACCCTTAATACATAAATATAATATATAACAAGGAATGGTCAAAAGGAGCGAGAACAAACCGATAGAGTAAGTTTTCATTGATATCACCAGCATTACTTGGGAAACAAATTTTAGATATCTCTTCGTATATAGGACTTCTCAGGGAAAGTGAGATGGCCCAGGCCCTGCCGGAAATAAGAAGGTTGGTATTGCATAGTTCTGTTGGGGAATTTTCATGAGCAGAAGAGCATGATGGCTCCAATTTCTCCTGAAATTGGTTGGAATTACACAATCAGACACAATCTTATCCATGTCAAACTCGACAAATTTGATATCACTAAGAGACATCATCGTTGAATTCCGTCCTAATGTGAGATGGCATCAGAATGAGAGACAACGCAAATGCCAAGCAGATAATTCAGACAGTATCACAATTTACAGACCAAGTGATTTTCAGGAAAATAGAAAACACGATTTAAAGCTTAGAAGATCATCCATTATTTGACAGAAATGCAAAAATGAGAAAAAATACCCATCCTTATGCCATGTAAGCAAAAATATTTTAGAGCTTCTATTTCAGATTATGTATGATGCTTACACCTCTATTAAAGATTGAATTCTTGGTTTGACTTGGATTGGTTTTTTATCTGAGATGAAGACTTCAGGCCTTTCACCATTTCTGCCCTTGAATTAGTTCCCCCGTTGATTCCACTTCCTTTCTCTTATCAAGTGTCTCCCCATGAGCCCTCCCTCTCTCCGACCCGTCTCCGCTTCTATTGAACCTCCTTACAGATTACTAAAAAGAGAAGTCAAATCACCATTAGCACTTTGGAGAACTGCCACTTCCATCCAGACTCAAACCACCATTAACATCACCATCCTATATAATCTTATCTGAAGAATGAAAAGTTACTACCACTATCACCACAATTGAGTGCTTCAGTTTTTTTCCCTTTTTTTTTTAACCAACAAAAGAACCATGGTCTCCTTTTCCTTTTTTCTTTTAATCTTCTAGAAAAGAAACCTCAGTAGAGCTAAATGAATAAATAAAATGAAATCCTACAGATACTGAAAGGTGAATTACTTGTTGGCTTCACAGGAAGTCTATGGTTAATTGTTCCACTGTATAAATGCAATGTTGATATCTTACACGGTTGCTAGTGAATGCACGGTCATACAATGCTACTACACAGAGAACAACCATTAAAATATGTCCATTTCAAACTGGAAACAAGAGCATAAAGACAGAAATTCATTTGATCCAATCAATTTGAAGCAAGAGGCATAGAACCTCATGAGTTGCCGAGCAGCAGAGTCTCGCATGGACAAATTGCACAAAGCAATCAGCTAGATTTGGTACAGTTTTCAATGCCCATAAATGAATCTTCGTAGCAGGAAGTTGAACATCCAAGTCTGAAACAATGCAATCCCAATAATCCAATTTGTGACCTTCAGCACATGATTCAATGGCTGATAAAACCAAATGGGAAATATCTGGAAGACTCCATTCCCCTCTGCTTTTTTGTAAGTTCAGCTTTAACTTTCTAGAATCCGACAACAAAATCCAACAAATCCAAAGAAGCAATAGCAAATCAATGGGAAGTAATGACCCGCTGATTTTACAGTCATCCTCATATGACTCGAATTGCAGCTTAACTGGAAGTCCTGCCTTTGAAAAGGTCGTGGAAAAAACTCGGAATAAATTATTTAATGATGTTGAAGCAACTGTCCTTCCGCAGCATTTCACGTACCCTTTCAGGAACTCAATCCAACTCACTCCATTTTTATCCGCCAAGAAAAATAAGTCAACTATTGCAGAACCCAGGTGGCTTAACAACACTGGCAATTCTTTCTGCACTGCAGTTTGTTCAGATATTCCGTTCTCAAAAGCTAAGCTGAAGCATTTCTGAAACCAGTGGATAGCATGTAAGAGGAAACCATAATGAAAACCATAAATAATTATCCAAATAAATAAGAAGGGTGGTTTCATTTAATAAAATAGCAAATATTAATTTGAGAATGCAACATCATAGAATTAAAAAAAAATGTATTAACTTTTCAGGAATTGTTTCACAATTAAAAAAAAAAATCCATAAATTTCTGTAAAAATCATTTTCAAAACTTGACTTTATTTATGTATTCATCATCAGTTAATAGAAAGTGTAGCAATTTAAAATATATCTATGAAAATAAAAAGAACCAGAGTTTATTTTTTTTTTGAACTCCAATCGTGTTGCGCCGATTCAGGACAAATAATGAAATTTAATTTTTCCGAATATTTCAAGGAAAATATAAGAACCCAATTTTTTTTTTCGTGGACTCCAATTAAGCAAACAAAAGATTATCAGTAAAAATGCCGACAAGTACACCAGTAAACTGATTCCGTCCAACTAATGAAATTCATTTTTTTTTTTCAAATAATATCATATTAAAGGGATATTGATTCTATCTTTTACCTGGAGAGAATTGAGGGGTATAGAATTAGTATGGGGATCTGATAGAAGAGAAAATGATTTTTCAAGAGCGGGGAGAGCTCCGGTTGATGCTGCTAATGATTGTACCTCGCGTAGCTCCGGTGATACTTGTTCTGTTGACGATGATTGCCCCATTTCCGATTATAGATTGCTCTTCCTTCGCTTCTTATACAGTTTTCTTGATGAGAATCTGAGAATCGATAAAGGAGATTATGGAGGTTAACTGATTCTGCCGCTTAAATAATCAGGTTTTGAGAATAATTAACACAAGATTAAGAGAATATTTTAGTGATATTAAACTAGCTCCATTGGGTAAAATTGGGCTAATTTGGCCTTTGGGAGCACCTGAGGCCAAGCCTGCAATTGGTAGAAAATAAATGAAAACTTATTAAAAAGTATCTTTTTTTTTTTCTTCAAAGTAAGGAAAAAAAAAGTTTGAAAATATATTTAGCATTCGTTCGATTTATTTAAAAAGTTGATAAAAATTTAAATCAAAGTCGATAATTAACTTTAATAATACATTTCCTATGATACATTTTTTATCACGTTTTAATCACGCAATTTGTCATTTTTATCAAAATCTACTAAAATTAGTATTTTTAACAAAATCAAACAGGGACTTACAAGAAATAATTATTGAACTTTTACGCCTTGTTAGACTTAGCCAAACACACTCTTAGTCAGTTGAAGGTAAATTTTCACCTTCTCTGGCTTATATATAAGAGTAAATTCGAGTTTAGATAGGTAATCACTCGAATCGTTTCATATTTTTGTCTTAGGGGAAATTTTGTTTCGAAGTCTATTTTGAACTTGAGGTAACCC